>BHFT01023394.1:0-98151 GCA_004320025.1 Laticauda laticaudata
CCGGTCAAACCAGGAGGGAGCGGCAGAGCCATCTCAACCGGCCCAAGAGACTCAGGTGGGAGCAGCAAGGCTGACTCACCCTTCCAGGAGGTTCCATGGAGAAGGATCAGAGAAACAGCAATCCTGTCTGAACCGCTTGAAGACCACGCTGCAACTGAACTGCACAGGTCAACCACGACTAGAAAAAGCCCCACCTACCTGTGTGATTACATAACGCATGTCAGACTGAACTAAGGGGGGAGGGCTGTTCTGTATGGAACTTGGTAGGTTCCAAGTTCCTCTTTCTGATTGGCCGAAAAGGCCACTTGCAGATTAGTTGTTCAGGAACCAATCCGGAAAGCCCGCCAAATGGTGGGAACAGTCAAAAGAGTGTCATTGGCCACAAGCCGCAGGCAAGCCGCTATAAAAAGGACTGCCGCGGCTTGGGTTGTTGTTCTGTGTACTTTTGCCTTGCAAATTTAATAAATAGTTGTTGTTTGGAACCCAGTCTCACGCACTTCTTTCTGGACGGAACAGAATGCTTTGGGAAGTCATTGTTGAGCAAATTAAGCTCTTCTTGGAGCCTCCATTTCTGAGGCTCACGCAGTGAGAAAATGCACAGGAAATGGAGATGCTTGCAAACTATTTTGTCTTCACTTGAGCTATTGTGAAAATAAAGAAAATCAGACCCAATCAGGAAATCCATCTTTTATCTGTGTATTTATTTTATGACATTTATAAAAATATTATTTCTTTGAGTATATGCAAGTATTGAGATTACAGAAGACTTCGTTTTCTACTAGCAAGGTTTCAATCAATCATATGCAAAATAAATCAGCAACATTAACTAAAAATGAACATTCATGTTGTTCTATAATGTCAACACACACAAACGTCTAAGTTTCATTTTAAGCATCTTGGGCAAAATCTTTAATTTCTTTGGCTGTTGGAGGGATCCACCTGCCAGAATCTTGATCAAATATATCTCTGATATCTTGGAGAAATGAAGACTCTGTGTCTGCAGCTATAAGTGGCCCACTGTGAATTTTGGAAAGAAATTCTACATCCTATTAGTAGTCACATCATGATTTTTACTGAAACAGCAGGCCGAAATTTGAGCAGGGAAATAAGTTTTCCAAAGGATAAGGTAGAGCTCTTTGCTTCCATGCAAAATTGCAAACTGTTGGGCAAATGTGGCAAAGGGGAGGAATGTGTATGTGTGGGTGTGTGGGTGTGTTTTATCATTCTAAGCAAATTAATGTTTTATAATTGGTAACTTGATGTATCAGTGCGTATTGAGCATTATAATAATGACCTTTTATTTGCAGGCTAGTTTGCTGTTTTCTCATTTTAAGAAATATCTGTCACTTAATTACTTCCTCCCCTTTAAAGCTGTGGGATACTGGATGCATTGTGCTGAGGATCAAAAAGCTCTTGATTGTTCCAGGATGATGACACATTTTCTCCACCTGCTAAGTTTATGCCCAACCTAATTTGTTTTTTGTCAAAGATTTTTGTAAATGTTTTAAAAAGTGAACAGGAAGACTGCAAACCAGAGCACCAGCCTCAAGCCTGAGCTATATTTTGGCCCTGCTTTACAGCCCAATGTCAACTCCTGAGGCACCCTGAGAAAATCAAATGTGTGTGGGGAAGGAGGGCTGCATTTCAATGCTGGGGTTACCTTTGGGTCCACAGGTATTTTGTAGTTGGTGATACCTTCCCTGGCAATAACCACTTTGAAAACAATAACAATTGTGCATCCTGAAAAATCCAAATGTGCCCCCAAAGGTCAGGGATGCTGGATGAACTATCCAGTAAGTAGCTTATCTGAGCATCTGCTCCAAGGCAGGTAATATTTTCCGTGAACAAAAAAAATCTTCTGTACATCCACTCTTCCATGTCATGGCTTCTGGTGAAATGATAGGCACAAGATCTGCCTGATTATTGTACAGAGCTCCAGATTTTCACTGTTCCACATTTGGAGCTCAAGAAACACAAATGATGTCACTTGTTTTTTATCTCCCAATAAAACTCAGAAAGCTCCTAGAAATGTATCTTCTGCTGTGCTAGCTGTTTTGGATTTTGAATACCTGCTTTTAAAAGCCAAAAAACTTAAATCTGAATTGCCCACAAATTCAGATTCAAATGTATTCATCCACGGCTAAATCTGCTATCCAGGAATCGAAAACAAATCTAGATCTGAGACTGATAAAATATTTGACTTTCTTGTCATTGTCTTTCTGCAATGTTTTTGAAAAGATCCAACAGATTTCCATCACATAGTTGCCTCACTTGGTATCTGGAGTAATCTTGATAATAGATCCTGGATAGTGCTGTGATTTTCTGTCAGACACAAGAAAATGGCATAACCTCACTTGAAGATATTTAATTTAAATAATTGAAATTTAAAATTATTGGGTTGAACTACAAAGTCATAGGTTGGACCTTTGAGGTAAGTTAGATCAGGAAAGAGATTCTACAAGGACCACTGGAACTCCATTGTTGCAAGGTCCAATATCAAAACCTTGAAGGCCTGAGAGAGTTTCTATGTTCAAACCTTTATATCAAAGAGAACAAGATGAAGCAATCTTGAGTTTCTTTCTTACCCTCTCTTCTCTTTGGGAGCTAAACCATTTTAATGGAATCATTCTTGCCTTTTGTCTCCAAGGACTTCTCCATACTCCTCTACATCCAAACAATGTGACATTGTTGCCACAAATATCGTATGTGTATATATAAGTGCTAACCATGAGTCAGGTTCAGCTCAAGATTATCTTTGCCATTTTAATAATATGAATGCTCCCATCTTCCATTTGGAGCTTCTTCGGCGACAGACCGAAGAAGGACAATTTGAAAGATAAGTATAATATTAGACAGCAACAGAAGAGGGGATGACAGATTCGAGAGAGTTAGAAGTAGAGAGACGAGGGGGCAAAAAGGGGAGTCAGAAGAAGAGGGGGAAGAAAGCAAGGAAAAGAAGTCGTAAAAGACAGAAACAAGAAACAAGAGATACAGGGAAAAGATATAAGGATTTTAACCATAAGCTTGTTTAGAGATAATGGGTGAAAATTTAATTGTAAAAAGGATTCTGTAATGGCACATAAGATAGCATTGTTATATTACAATAGAAATAATTTTAGAAAATATGATGATGGATAAAATATTTATTGTAATGTAGTGGGATGTTGTTAATAAATAAATGAATTAAAATGATTGAGAGAATTAAAAGGGAACATTTTTAATTATTAGTAATGATTTATAAAAAANATAATCATGGAAAGTTTATAAGTGTTCCCAAAAAAGTATGATATTCAATTAAAAAGAAATGTTAAAGATGTTAAGATTTTAATGCATATTAATGATAGAATTGAATTGGAATGAAATGTGTGTTTATTTACATATGTATATAATTTTTTCTTTTTAAGAATATAGTGTCTATTTTAAGAATGTACCAAGCGGAATCCGATTGGAAGTTACGTATTATATTGAATGCTATAATCTCAAAGCTAAACATTGAAGTTAAATAAGAGTTTGAATGGACAAAATTAAAGGATATAAAGATGTCATACTCTAATTGGTAACTACAGGGAAAAAACTATTTAATAAGAAAAGATAATATCAAATTGTAACAGGATAGACAAAAGTATAAATATAATGATTTGAATGGAGATGAGATCATCAAAACAAAATTGAGAAAATTAAAAGAGGGAAAAAACTATGTAGAAAATATAAAATAGGAATAAGATATGGAATAGAATATAAAAATGAGCATGAAATTGAGTATTGTGTCTGTATGAAGAAGTGATAACCTGGGACCACGCTATTTTCAAAAAAGATGTTTTATTTGTATTTTGTTTTTTGTGAAAACCCAAATAAAATTATCCCCCAAAATTTTTTTTTTCAGATTTGCCTGTCACTACTTTCCACTAAGGGAAAGCAACATGTTAGTGGTGTAGCACATGTGAAGACTCCCTAAATTTAATCCCGTTTCTTAGTTAAAATTATTTTGCTCTTAGATGGAAAATGAATCTGTTTGAGAACCAGAAGAGCCAACACCTGTCAATTAACACTGAGTTACCTGAGTGAGTAAGGTGAGTTG
The DNA here is from genome assembly GCA_004320025.1 of Laticauda laticaudata. Classification (NCBI taxonomy): domain Eukaryota; kingdom Metazoa; phylum Chordata; class Lepidosauria; order Squamata; family Elapidae; genus Laticauda; species Laticauda laticaudata. The sequence goes on from BHFT01023394.1 coordinate 4,079, forward strand.
ATATGAAAGAGGTTCCTACCAATTTAAGGTCATCTTAACCCACAGTTAAATCTAATTTAGCTAGCCTTATGCAGTGTTTACAGGTGAACTATTTATAGACCATGCTTTAGAAATTAACTTTGACCTTCAAAAATACTGCTAGCTGGAACAAAGAACTGCTTGTGAAGATATAAACAGAAACAGACTTTTTGTTAACAAGACCAGAGTATGACTTTGGAGGAATTCCTAAAATTTCCAATGAAATCTCTATAGAGAAGGGATCTTGAAAAAATCTAAAGACTTTTGTGAGAAAAGAGAGTTACATTGGTTTTCCCAAATCAGACAGTCACCAGGTATATAATTAATTGATAAGCTGATCAATTAATTATATACCATACCATACTCAAACATTGAGCATTGAAAATATAGAAATATTCTATTTCAAAGCAATAGAATAACCAGTAATAATATATAAAAATCTAAAAGCAATGAAAACACTCCAATGCATGAGGAGAAACTCAACACAGATGCCAATAGAATAATAGAACAGGGTCACCCTAAAACCTAGTCCAATGTTTGTGGGAAGACTCAGATATTCAGTATTCTATAGAACAGGCACCATAATAGCAAAGGCAATTTCTTGAGTTGTATTAGATGGCATTATTTAATACTCATTAAACTTCGTGAGATGAACAGAGATGACTGGAGACAAATAGTCTTGATGATGATAATGCATCTGACTCCTAATGACTCTGGGTAGTACATAAACTTGATAAATAAGACCTGGCTTATGTCATGGGGCTTTCTAGTCACTAACTTCCTGTGCTATTGCATTCTAGACCAGCTGTAAATTCTCAGTGGTATTAAAGGACAGCCCAATATAAATCACTTTGCAATAATACAAAATTTGAGGGGAAACAATGATTGACAATGAATAGGGATTTTCAGACTAGGAATGAGTGCAACTGACAGATGAAATGGGTTTGTTAAAAAGCCCTCCTAATCAAGAGGCAAGTTGTACATCTAGTTATGCATCAATTGTTTCTGGGGAACTGCCACACCATTCAATACCAAAGAAGGTTAGTTCCCAGATCTAGGAAACCTCCAAAGTCCAGAGCCATTTAATTTTGCTAGCTCTCCTCACCCCAGCCCCTACAGCTTCCAGACACTGTGAAAGCACCTATTGTATTAGTTGGTTGTTACAGGACAGAGATTATTAACAGTTAACATCACTGTAATCTCACTAGAGATTTCACAAATTTGTAAAATTTGACTGGGCTTGTCAGCATTCTTATGCCAAGGATTATGTTCATCATCCTTCGGATAGTCATTACAACCAATGCAGAGATATTAGTGTTAAACATTTAACATTGAAGATGAGATCTACACCAGACCTAGGTATCTGGAGGGATTAGTAGAAACTTTAGTGTCCCCTCAAAAGAGTTCAAAGCAACATGAACCAAGGCATGTAAGTGTAGCCAACCGGGTTTCCAGTATTACTAAAATGATTTGCAACCTCCCTGCTCCCCCACCACACCATGGGATTACACAAGCATATTTGTCTAGCCAGTAATTGACCCAAGGACATCAACAAGCAAAAATAGATGACAGGTTCTTCCTGTTCAGTGTTGTTTGGCAGTATCAAGAAAAGTATTCCTATGTCCTGCTGCTTTGTACAACTTAAAAGGCATGCTTAAAAAAATAAATGAGTAAACTTTGGAACTTCAATGCAACACTGGAGCCATAAGAAATGAGGAAAGGTCTAATAAAAGCAACTTTTTCTACTGGTGAAAAGCATAAATGGCACCTTTGGTGTAAAATCTGTTCCTTGGAGGAAGCCAGAAAGAATCCATGTGCAATGTAAGTATTTCATTTCAATGGATGACTGGGAACTGCAATATTGGATAGGAAGCATTTTTCTGCCTGCATTTTCATTGGTATTACAACTGAAAGATCCTTATCTTTATTTTGCAAAATAAAGGAAAAGTACTATTGCCCTCAAACCAAGCTCGACCACGGAAGATTGTATGCATGCAACAGCATGGACATTGTTTGCTATTGCCTTATTCTGAGAGGTTTTTTACTTCTGAATGTAGGAATTCCTGGTAATATCTCATCCAAATATCCACCAAGCCCTGCTTAGCTTTCAATCCCAGAAAAGACTGGCCACTATTGCCACTCACTGAGATGCTTAGCAATACTTTCAGACTTGCAAGATTGATATTAGCCCTTCGAGGTAATCCAGACAAGACGTACAATAATGAATATAAGCTCTACCTTTATTGAAAGTTTACATTAACAGCAGTGGTAGGATTCTTTTTTTTTTACTACCGGTCTGTGGGCGTGGCTTGTTGGGCATGGCAGGGGAAGGATACTGTAAAATCTCCAGTCAGAGGTGGTATTTGCCAGTTCACTGAACTACTCAAAATTTCCACTACCGGTTCTCCAGAACTGGTCAGAACCTGCTGAATACCACCTCTGATTAACAGACTCTTGGCAAGTCTGAAAGTATCCTTCTCCTCCAGAGGTGGTATTCGGAAGGTTCTGACCAGTTCTGGAGAACCGGTAGCGGAAATTTTGAGTAGTTCAGAGAACTGGCAAATACCACCTCTGACTGGAGATTTTACAGTATCCTTCCCCTGCCACGCCCAATAAGCCACGCCCACAGAACTGGTAGTAAAAAAACTTGAATCCCACCACTGCCTTCAAACTATTATCTTGATATCATGATCTGTGTCCAAGTCCTCTATAGCCTACTTACCTTTCTCCCTTTTATACCACAACATGAGTTACACTGTAAATGGTTGAAAGTCAGCCAGTAAATGTCATGTCTGCATGTGAACTCAACGCACCTCAGTTTTACACCACCATTAACCAGTCCTATACATACTGGTCATAGTGGAAGGTTTGATGTCATGTTACAAGTAGCCCTTGACTTATGACCACAACTGAGCCCAAAATTTCTGTTGCTAAGTACACTACACATTATCCCCCACCTCCCTGATTGTCTTCCATTTGCTTTTCTTTTGGTAGCATTTTGTTGCAGATGAATATTTTAATAAAATGATGTTTTAACAAATAAGGACAGTCACATCAATTGCTGTATTTCTACTGCAGTATTTTTATTTCTTAGCTGCATGAACTTATGACATTGCTCAACAGAATGGATTGTGCAGATCATGTGCTAGCAGAGAATGGAGACACAGCAAGGAGTGGCACTAAGCTCTGCCACTCTGATAAAAATATTGCCCACCTGCTTTAGAATAATACAACATTGCAATCACATTTGCATGACTCAGAAGTATTGATACCAAACAATAAGGCTCACAATCCTAAAGAAATAGTGGAAGATGACATAGCATGTTACTATGCTGTGCAGGTAAAGCAAGTTGGACCTGTTGTTAGAAGCATCTGGAAACATATAATGAAAAAAAATAATAAAGTGTCTTCAAACTGATAGTGATGCCTAGTGACACGGAAACTGAAAGCAGTTTTCTTGCAAATGATATATAATTAGTTTGCTATTAACCTCTTCCTGTGTTTTTTAAAATTCCCACTCTAGCCCACTGCATGGACTCTTTGCTATCAATATTGTACTGTTTTTTTTTCCTTTCAGTATGTTTTTTCACTTTGTTTTATTATTATTATTAAATGATAAAGGAAAACAATGTAAACAATACCTCCCTTTCTAATGTTGGTCAATCTCAAACAACTGAATAAAAATTGTGGTCCACAAAGAACAAACAAAACTGAAATAAGAGTTTGATTCTTAAAATAATCACTTGCTTTGCAATGTGTTTGTACATAAGCATTTTATGTGTGTGCTTTTATTGCATATAGAATGTACACATAAAATTGATGAAAAAAATTGCAGTTTTGAACTTCATTTCAGTAAACTACCTGCCTCTTTTTTGCAGTTAATCTTAATTGGGATACTACTATTATTTGCTGCACAAAAGGAAAGTTTATCATAATGAGGTTTCTCATTCAGAGTAAAACCAGACAGGAGTCTTTTTTCCATCTCCCAGAAAAGACAGTTATGTGTGTCAGCATGTCAACACCTACTGTTTTTGCCAATGCACTATTAATAGAGTGATTTGAATGTGTGTTGTGGATGGCTACAAAATGATTGATAGCACATCAAACCAGGGTAGCTCTGACCCACAGCCCTTCACAAGCATGTGATTGTTGTCATTAACGATGGGAGAAAAATTCCATGCGTACGAAATTTGTGTGCAGAAGATTTTAACACTGAACTGTAGCCATAGGAATTTTTTTCTTTTCTTTTCTTTTCTTTTTTCTTCCTTCCTTCCTTTCCTTCTATTCATCCATTCATCCATCCATCCACCCCAAAGTATTGCTCAAAGTAAAAAAGACAAAATGCACAATGAGATCATAATACTGTAGAGATGAATTAGTGATCAGGATAATAATCTAAGCCAGGTCTGTCAAACTGGCAGCCCATAGGCTGGCTGTATCACAAAGGCAAAAAACTTCATGATACATCACAATAGTTCACATGATGTGATCGAGTTTGACACCTGTGATCTAAGCGGTAACAAAGTTAATACACAACTTTGGAGGCAAGTTGCATTCTGACCAAATGTGCTGCTGTATCTCCTCGAAAGAAAAGGCAGTCAAAAACAGCTATTAGCTTTGCTTCTTCAAGTAACAAAACTATATGAGCAGTAGTTAGAATGCAGTACTGCAAGCTACTTCTGCCGACTGCCGGCTGCCAGCAATTTGGCAGTTCGAATCTCACCAGGCTCAAAGTTGACTCAGCCTTCCATCCTTCCGAGGTAGTAAAATGGGACCCAAATTGTTGGGGGCAACTTACTGACTCTGTAAAACCACTTACAGAGGTGCTAAGTGCTATTGCATTCTCTCTCTCTCTCGGTGTGGGTGTGTGTATATATACAACATACATATACAAAACATCATAAAATATTCCTGAATTTGTGCCTCAATTATTGCTATCATTATTAATAATCCAGGCATATAGACATATTGTACTTTGGAAATGTTAGTGTATTAGCTCACATAGTAGTAACTTTTTTTCCCAAGCTTTTTTTTTTCCAAAAAAGCTTGAACTGACACATAGAATTCTTCCTTTCTCTCTCACACGTATACAAACACACATTATGTTCACAGTAACGCTATTAAGAAGGTGCCATAATGAGCAAGTCCTTGGGCAAAGAACACCTTGCTGAATAGGAGCAAATGTGAGTATTTTTGCTGAAATTTAGCACTGATCAATAACTGAAATAAACATTTTTTCCTATTCCTAGTCATCTCCATCAGAGCAATATAATCCTACTAGGGTTAGACAACTTAGACTTGTCCTTAAGTTAACTTGAACATATGTTATTTCTCTTAAATCTCTGTGGGCAATGATCTTAACAGATGTTTGTCATAATATCCTGTAATACTGTAATAAAAACTTAATATGGCAGTATTGATTATTCATAATGGGAAACGGGCATAACTGTGGATTAAAGCCCACTGCACTATATGTCTGTTGATGTCAAACCTGCATCTAAAGGAATGTATAAAATCAATCTACAAATTGTATGTGCCAGTATGTGTGCCTTGGCCTCATCTATTGCTGACATCTATGATTTGTTTCCACGTCTCTAGAAAAAAGGGGAAAAAAATCAGCTGAAATTTGCTTTAATAAATTACGATTGGCTGCTTTTGCACAGCAAAACAAGCAATAACCTATAGTTTACAAATAATTGGGTTCAAAAACCCACAAAATTAATATGAAGCACAAATCATGGCTTAGTTTTTCCTAGAAATCTTAGTTTATCACTTCGAGGGGTTTGTGAAATGAGGCCAAGCACTGTACATAATCCATCTTTCTCTTAATGTGGTCATATATCATATATCCTAGTTCATAAACACCACTTTTTATAAATAGCATACAGGTCAAAATGCTGTTTATGCTTAATAAAAAAAAATAGCAAACCTGGGGCATGATTTTGCCCATCAACAATAATTTCCTGGACAACAGATTGAGCAGCCAATCCAGATAAAAGTCAGTTTTGCCAACATACTCCCTGATAGTAATTTCATTTTCTCATCAAAATACAAAAGCACTCATTATGCCATCAAGGGTATTGCTAAGTTAAGGTGGGCGGGAAGGAAGGAAGGAAGGAAGGAAGGAAGGAAGGAAGGAAGGAAGGAAGGAAGGAAGGAAGGAAGGAAGGAAGGTTGGTTCCTAAAGGGCAAGAGAAAAGATTTTAAAATGTATAATGCATTGATTTAGAGAAAATGGAACCTAACTAGCCTAGTCAATGTAGAAAAAATGATGATGGAAGATGTAGAACAGGGATCGTCAAACTTGACAGCTTTAAGACTTGTGGACTTCAACTCCCAGAATTCCTCCTCTAGTCATGTTAGCTCAGAACTTCTGGGAGTTGAAGTCCACAAGTCTTAAACTTGCCAAGTTTGAAGACCCTTGGTGTAGAATAACATTTGTACATCAGATCAGGCAAAGCTGTATCTTCAAATGTGTAGAGTTTCAACATCAGAGCTGGTAGCATTATTAAAGAGACTGAAAAGTTCCATATGGGTTTACTTTTACCAGTCACTTTGGATATTTTCCTATTTAACAGAGAGTTCTAATAATAAATAATAAACTACTGTATTCTTTAGAGAATATCACAAAAAATTAGATTGATTTCTTTGAATGCCAGAGGATCTTCTGTAGAAATCACAATGCTAGGATCAATCTGAATATAGATCTATGAATGAATGAATACTTAATTTGGCCAAGTGTGGTTAGACACACAAGGAATTTGTCTCCAGTGCAGAAGCACTCAGTAGACAAGGCAAATCATGATGATAATAATAATAATATCAATAAGAGGGGGAGAAAAGAATAATAATACTACAGCCATAGTATATAGGTAAATATACACAGACATAAGACAGCACTTATCGCACAAGGAAAAAAAACCTGTCCATGTGTCTAGTTGTTTTGGCATGCAATGCCTTATAGCACTGGGGGAGGAGTTAAAACAATTATGTCCAGAGTGTGCGGGGTCTTCTCAGCCTTCTCTCTGATCTGTGAAATGTACAGGTCTTTTATGGAAGGCAGGCTGGTTGCGGTTGTTCTTTCTGCAGTCTTAGCCATCCGTTGGAGTCTATACCAATCCTGTTTGGTTGCTGTATCAAACCAGACAGTTATCTATATATGACTCCCAAATTTTCTGGTAAAAGACATTATTCCATTAGGAAACAACATAGATAGAATTGTATGTATCTGTCTTCTCCAAACGGCCTCCTTTCTAAAAAGTTTGACCAGCTAATGTTTCATATTAAAACATAGAAGTGCTATAGAGCACTGCACATCAGAACAACTGGACACAAGGACAGTTTTTTTCCAAATGACATCACTCTGCTAAACAAATAATTCCCTCAACATTGTCCAGCAATTTACAAAGTCTGCAATACTATTACTATTAATCTTCTCATAACTCCTTATCACCCATCCCCTCTCACTGGTGACTGTATGACTGTAACTTTGTCCCTTGTATTCTTACAATTTATATTGACTGTTTCCTAGTATAATTTGATTTATTGTACCCTATGACTATTATTAAGTGTTGTACCTTATGATTCTTGACTCTTGATGAATGCTATCTTTTAGTATACTGAGGACCGTTTGCATCAAGACAAATTCCTTGCGTGTTCAATACACTTGGCCAATAAATGATTCTATTCTGACTTCCGGTTTTGCGCAAGGGCTTCGGCGCAGCAGGATCCCGGATCGTGCATGCGTTCCTGCTGCGCTCACCGCTGGAGTTCCCTCTGATCCAGCTGGATTTGGGGGCTATAGTTACCCCGTAGAGGTAACTGAAGATAGGGGAGACTGAGCAGGGGTCCCGGAGAAGCCAACCACCCCTCAGCTGGCTTAACTCCTTTTCAAAAGTGGTGGAGCGGCGCGTCAGCAATGGCGCCACAAAGAAAGCTTTCATCCAGATAGAATGTGCAGGAGGGAAGCTGAGAAAACGAAAATTCCTAACCAGGATTGACAAGTAATATATAAATACCATGAAATTTAAGTTTTTATTAAAGATACATCGTTCCCGACGAAGTCGGGAAGAAGCGCGCGAATGAAAGTAAAAAAGGGAAAGTTTGTTTTTTCTCACTCTCCTTCCTTACGGTGATAGCAACATGAATGGGAGAAATCAGGAAAAACCCAATTTTGGCAGTCAGCAGGGAGTTTTAAATTGGAAAATTTGAGAAGCAAGGGGAACAGTAAATATTTTCTCGAAGCATTGAAAAAAAAAAAAAAACTTTTTTTGGCTATAAGTGGGAAGAGAGAGGGAAAAGGAATTAATATTAAAGATTTCTTGGAGGAGGCTGCTTGGGAAATTTATATAGTATTAGAGCGAAAACTGTAACAAAAAACATTTTAAAAAGATATTATTTTAAGACTAGGCTTTATAACTGAACTATACCCCCAGGCGAAGGAGAATAATTAAAAAAGGAAGGAAAGTTGACTAAATGAAACCATATTGTGTGTATTTTGGATGGCTCGGTGTGACTGGGCTTTTGGAAATTATTTATTTGAAAAGAACTAAAAAACTATTTGGGTTTCTAAAAAAAAACTTTTTACAATGGGCCACTACTTGTTGATTTGAACTGAAAATTTGAATGTTAAAAAGCTTCAAAGAAGAGGTCAAGAAGGGGAAGTGGCTCTTCTGGATTCTTTTTTCCATTTTTAGAAAAATGGCGTTTATAAACCTACCAGAACTCAACAGAACTGTTGTGGGGAAAGAAGAAGCCATTTTAATGAACAAAACCTAACTTTAAGCGGGGAAAGAAAAAGGGAAAGAGGGGAAAGATTGTAATGGAGAATTTTAAAGATTTAAAAAACAACCAGAAAAGGTTGAAAAAATTAAGGTGAAAAAGTTGATTTTTTACCATGTCGAGAAAAGCAGACAATGAAAAAAGAGAATAACAGGAAGAAGGGTTGGAGATCCAAGAGGTGGAGATTAAGAGGGGAACAAGGGGGTTAAAAAAGACAGGATTGGAGAAGAAAGGGAGAGGGAAAAAAGGAAAGAAAGTAAGCAAAAGTTTTTTAAAAACAAGATGTTAAAGAAACAGATCTATTTTGTGTACTGGGTTAAAAAAAATGAATGCATGAATTTTGGAATTTATTTGTCTGTATAAAAAGATTGTAACCCTGGACTAAGCGCTTTCCAAAAAGAAGTTTTATGTTTTGATGTTTTGTGTTTTGTTTGTGTATGTTTGTTTATTGAAAACTAATAAAAGATTTTTTTAAAATAATTCTATTCTATTCTATTCATCTTGTTAAGAATGTTGAGAAGTGACATTGAAGCTTCAAAACATGAGACTGCTTATTTATGATATAGTCCAAAACTCTTTCCCAGGTTTATTTGTGACGAGAAAACAGGAGTTCTCTCAGATATTTTATATTGTATTCCTTGGCAGAAAAGTGTAACTGTTGTTGTAAACAATGCTTGTATATTTCATGGTATCACTGTTATACAGAAGGATATTCTTCTTTGTTCATATAATACAGTAATGGTCTTATGGGCCAACTCCTTTAGATTTTTTTATGAGACACTGGCAAACAATTTATATTTAGTAAGATGCTCACATTTCAGACAGTCTGTTTCAGAGACCAACAAGATTATTATGAAGTGTGTTCTAAGGATGTCCCATTAAGAACAGGTCTTATTTTCCAATCAAGGGGAAATGAAATTAAGAAATAAAATAAGAGTTAAGGTAGCCAAGGAAATAGACGCCAAAACAAAACTGATTTCACTGCAAAATCACTTCAGTCAGTTGCTGTTTTCTAAAAAGATAAAATCAAGTAATTGTGTAAGCTTCTTTTTCATGAGATGCAGACATTATTCAAAATATGGCAATGAAGAACTATAACTCCTGAGCATAATTGACTCTACTAATGTATATGAAAGGTGTAAAGTTATTTTAAGCAAAAAAATAAGAATGGGATAGACAGATGAAACTAATTTTGGTATATTTATAAAATTCTAAGATGTGCAAAAACTTAGAAAATGTTGAACTACATTTTATATTACAAATAAGAATGTGTTCATGGATGGGATACATGGAAACATATATGGAAAGAATTTTGAGGTCAATATCAGCAATATAAAAATGAAACAAGAGGTTAAGGGATTTGCCACTTTGATTAAGATGCATGTCAACCTTTGAATGAACACAGTGACATTCTTGGCTTTACTGAATCCGCTAGCAGGTATCTGCATTATTTAAATTATAAATATGAAATATTTATAAATAAATACATTTAACTAATAAATATTAGTTAAATATTTCATTGCATTTATATATAGATATGTTGGACCAAATCAAATTCTCTTCTCAAAATTTGCCTGTACAGATAATTCCTGTGGTATTAAGTTTACAAAACTAAGACAAAAAAAAAACATGCTGACTAATTTCTGACTGAAAAAGGTTTAAATTACCAAGAAGATTCCCCTCAAATCCTAACATATTATGGGTTACATGACAATTCTAGTGTGATGAAAAGAAAACTTAACAGCAGAGATTGCAATAGTTGCAAGAAAGAACCCTCCCTTTTGCTATTTATACTGTAAACCAGTTAGGGAATGACTTGGTCTTCTAAATTTAGCACTTTATTAAGGCAATTTGGAGAACACAAGTCAGTTCTGTATTAGGATCCCCAGGGAGGACAGAGCAGAGGTTTCCAAACTTGGCAACTTTAAGACTATGAACTTCAGCTCCCATTCTGGGAGTTGAAGTCCACAAGTCTTAAAGCTGCCAAGTTTGGGGACCCCTGACATACTGTATACTTGGAGGCTTTAAACTTGGGAAATTTGAAAAGAGTAGGAATTACAGGTGGAAAATAAATGTAATAAAGCTAATGTTCTGACTTTATTCTAATTTAGGGATTCAGAATTATCATGAAGTCACCTGCCTGGTTATTTTCCAGCAAGGAATTCAAGGGGGCAACAGAGGAAAGGATGAAGATTATGTAAGTTGTCAAAATCACTGACATTTGATACAACACTTGGTCAATAAAAAGTACTGTTCCATTCATGTTATTTTCCTTCAAGATTATATTTAGTTTATTAATATAGTCCTCATTTAGTGAGTATATTGAGACACAGCAATTCAGCTGTTAAGCAAAGCAGTTGCTAAGTAAAACCACAACTATGCCTGTGTCCTTACTTTTAGCTTTCCTTTGCTTTACAGATCTTTGAAATATAAGATTGGTAGTAATCTTCATATTTGTAAAGTTGTAAAGTTACTTTTTTCATCATTGTTGTAACTGTGAACAATTGCTAAATGAAGCAATCACTTATTTGTAGCCCATTCTGGGATCAACTGATACATATGTCCTTAATGTGATGTTACTTGATATGTATTAATTTATAACCTGATTTGTGCAATTAATATTTTATTTTTCGGTAGGTAGGTAGATGATCGATAGATCTATAATTTATATAATTTGAAAATAATTTCCTATGTAATGTGGGAAATATAAAAGTTTTGCAAATCTTCCAGTTGAACCCTCTGTTCACTGTAGAAATCTACTTTCTTCTCAACATTAAGTAGCTGCATTTGGAGACCAGGTCATCTTATATGTAATAAACAGGTAAAGGAATAGAATTTGTGGGGGGCAGGGCTGGAGCACAAGATCAGTGGTGAACCTTGCAGGGTGTACTTCCAAAAGGGCCGACTTTCTTGTTTCTACAATAGCTCCTCCTGCCTACATCATCAGTATGTTTTTGCTTGCCTTTAATGTTTCCAATATATATTCTCTCCTTGGCATTTGTTTTTAACCATCCCCAATGGCTATAGGACTCATTAAACCCTCCTCTAGTTTAGTTATTCAGAAATCAATGATGGGATGCCTCACTTTAGCATCCCAATCCTGGGACAATATTGTCCACCTGCCCACACTAACCCTTGCTTACCTGTGCTCTCAACAGGGTAAAAAATAGCAATCCACAATGGCTTAGTAGTTAAGTAAAACCCATTCTCTCCTCCATTCAGCACCCCGGGGGAAAGAAACATAGGATCCCCGACCCACAACTCCTTCCACCAATGCCTCCTACAATACCTGATCGTACAATCATGCTTCTCCTTTCTCTTCCTCTTCAGAAGGCAGGGTTGAAAAATCAATCAGAATAGAGTTGAAAGGGACCTTGGAGGTCTTCTAGTCCAGCCCTTTGCTCAAGCAGGAGACCCAATATCATTTCAGATAGGTGACTGTCCAGTCTTTTCTTAAAAGCCTCCAGTGATAAGCACCTACAACTTCTGAAGGCAAACTGTTTCACTGGTTAATTGTCCTCACTATAGAAATTTCTCCTTAATTCCAGATTGATTCGCTCCTTGTTTAATTTCCATCCACTGTTTCTGGTCTTGCCTTACAGTACCAGAGCCAATACCAAATGGGACAAGCAATCCAGGTTTTGGTTTCCCCTAGCCGGTCAGATCTTGGTGAACCATGCAAAGGGCAAAATGACTATTGCTTCATGAGGCACATTGCCATGACCTTCTGTTGCCAGCGGCCTCTTCTTCTGATGCCCCAAATGCCAAATAGTATTCTGTGGTTATCAGAAGCATATGATGAAGCATGACTGGCCTTTTGACAAGGGTACTGTCAAGCAACATTCTCTTCTGGAAGCCTCTACATTTATGCTAATTTATTCCTTACGGCATTCACCTTAAGAAATTTGTTTTCCATAAATATAAAATATAACTGTTATATTTAAATACCCCCACAATGAAATAAAATGAATTTTAGATTATTATTGTGATTGCATTTACCAATCAATCACCAACCATTTTTGGGATATGAGCCTCAACCAACACTCAAAGGCTAAGAATATCCCTTTGCATGGAAAAAGTTATGCACTTTGGCTGCACACGAAGGTCAGGAAACGCACATACAAAGTGAAATCAAGGATAGAGTATTTGTTTCTGTGAGCATGCAGAGTCTGAGAAATAGATGTGGTTACGAGAAGCCTCTTTCTAAATTAAGTTGCCATGGTACAATGCTCAAAGCAACACTCTAAATTATGCACAAACAAATCAACAAGCTTTGGGCAACAACTATTACACCCGTCTCCAGCTATCTTCAGACATTATTAGTATCTTCTCTTCTAAACAAGGATGAACTGCTAAGACTAAAGATCTGTTTTTCAGGCCTCCAGAATTCTATTAAAATAATTGCACATTGTTTTGATTACTAGTGGCTGGAAGCACTATAAACCTCCCTGTAGTACAACGCATGCCCAGTTTGCATGACCAATATTCAAGTCTTTTCATTATGATGTCTCTTAATCTGACATACAGGTGAAACTCGAAAAAATTAGAATATTGTGCAAAGAAGTTCATTTATTTCAGTAATGCAATTTAAAAGGTGAAATCTAATATATGGATAGACCATTACATGCAAACGCAAGGACAGTTCAAGCCTTGATGTGTCATAATTGAGATGATTATGGCTTACCAGCTCACGAAAACCTCAAATCCACAATCTCAGAAAATAAGAATATTACATGCAATCAATAAAACAAGGATTGTACATTAGAACCAATATCAGACCTCTGAAAAGTAGAAGCATGCCATATTGTACTCAGTACTTGGTTTGGGCCCCTTTTGCAGTAACTACTGCCTTCAATGCAGCATTGGCAATGGAAGCTATCAGCGCCTGTGGCAACTGCTGAAGGTCTTATGGAAAACCAGGAATGCTCATAAGGCAGGCCTTCAGCTCTTCTGCATTTTTTGGTCTCATGTCTCTATCTTTCTCTTGGGAATGCCCCATAAATTCTCTATGGGGTTGTCAGGCAAAGTTAGCTGGGCTGATCAAGCACAGTAACCCACAGGTCATTGAACCAGGTTTTGGTGCTTTTGCAGTGTGGGCAGGTGCCAAGTCGTGCTGGAAAATGAAGTCAGCATCCCCTAAAAGCTCATCTGCGAAGGAAGTATGAAGCGCTCCAAAATCTCCTGTAGGACGGCTGCAATGACCCTGGTTCTGGTTTCATTTAGCCCTGATAAAAGACGCTTTGACGTTGTTTTTGTTTTCAGGAGCAGCTTGACAAGAGGAATGCGACATTTGGAAGCCCATGTCCGGATCCGTCTCTGTGTGGTGGCTCCTTTGATGTACTGATGTACTGACTCCAGCCTCGGTCACTCCTTGTGAAAGTCCCCAACACTTTTGAATGGTCATCCCTGCTGCTTTCTCCACCTTTTTTCTTTCCACATTTTTCCCTCCACATAACTTTCTATTGAAGTGCTATTGGTAAAGCGCTTTGGGAACATCCAACTTCTTTTGCAATTAACCTTTTGAGGGCTTTCCCTCCTTATGAAGGTGTTAATGATGGTTTTTCTGCACAATTGTCAGGTCAGCAGTCTTTCCCATGATTGTGATTCCTACTGAACCAGACTGAGAGACTTTTTAAAGCTCAGGAACCCTTTGCAGGTGTTATAGGCTTAATTCGCATGATTAGAGGGGACACTTTGAGCCTAGAAATATTGAACCTTTTCACAATATTCTAATTTTCTGAGATTGTGGATTTTGGTTGGTTTCATGAGCTGTAAACCATAATCAACTCAATTATGACACATCATGCTTGAAAACTATCTTGCTTTGCATGTAATGAGTCTATCTCATATATTAGTTTCACCTTTAAGGTGCATTACTGAAATAAATGAAACTTTTGCACGATATTCAATTTTCAAGTTTCACCGTATGTCAGATAAGAGACATCATAATTGCAAAAGACTTGAATATTGGTCATGCAAACTGGGCATGCGTTGTACTACAGGGAGGTTTATAGTGCTTCCAGCCACCTGTAGAACTTATTTTCTTCAAAAACGTAGTTCTTGTTTTGCAATTTTCATCGAGGCCGAGATATTATATATGGGCTGAAAAAATTAGATGTCACCAGATGGAAGCATTTTTTAAGCTCTTTCCTGCCACTTAGTTCTTTATGTATTTTTGCCACTCTGATATGGTAACCCTAACTAAGACCTGCTCATTCAGCCTGACTTTGCATTTCTGGCAGCCTGCTATTCAGCATCCTGAGCATGCCAAGATGAGGTCCACGGTGGCTCATGTGATAAGATGCTGGGCCTGTGAACTGCTGAGGTCGGCGGCTCAATTCCCGTGAGCGAATAAACCATATAGGGGCATTCTGTGGTTTCTTCCCCAAACCGCAAAAACTTTAATCTTAGACTGTCTACGATTGACCTCACCCCTTTCCTAAGAGGTCTGTAGGGGGCGTGGATAAGCGCACCAACGTGCCTACCATCCCTGTCCTATTGTTTCTTTTATTTTTCTTGTATGTTTCCATGTATTCATAATGATGTTTTTTACTTATACCTATTATCTTGTAAGCAATTGACAAACCAAATAAAATAAAATAAATAAAAATAAATTCAGGCATTCCACGGGTAAAGATAACAGAATCTGAAAAAATTCCCTTCACTGAAGCAGCCAACCACTTCGGTGATTCCTGACTAACATGTGCCATATGCTAAAAAAAAGAAAAGCATGCCAAGAAAATCCTTTTCATTGTTTTAAAGAAAAGTTGCCCAATTCTTTGAGAAATGGAGGACAAAAAACTCCTGGCTGCTGAAACAAACTTATTTACAATTGTAATATTTTTTATTTTTAATATTTATTTTACCATTTTTTTTTAATCTGGCATTTATTATTTATTATAACTCAAGGCAGCAAACATACATCATACTCCTTCTTCTAACTACAACACCTCTGTGAGGCGAGGTGAGTTGAAAGTCACCCAGCCAACTTCCATGGTTAAGGCGGGACTAGAACTCAGTCTCCTGGTTTATGTTCTAAACATATCATATTAAAGTTACATTGCAGGACACTCTGTATTGGTATATCAGAAGTTGGGATACATGTTTCAGGTTGTGTATAATTCAATTGGAATTATAACTTTTTCATCATTGCCCAAATTTAAATAATCCATCAGAATAAGTGACACCTCATGAATCTGTCAAATCTCCACAATTTTTCACAATTTCAGAACTTTTACTTTTCATTTATTTATTTACTCATTCATTCAATTTCTATACCTGTCCATCTCGATCCAAACGAATGCCAAAATCTCATGTGTTTTTCCCCGTAATGGACATTTATTCTAAAATTATGTAAATTGCTTGGGTTTAGCATTTTGACATCTCATATTTCACTGTCTCATAATGTTTTGAATACTTCTTTTTATTTGCTTTATTTTGAAGGGTCCACAGCTACCATCCAAGGGAATATTAGGAACAACCAATCACAGAAATAAAATTGATTGGGAACACAATATATAACTCTGGTTAACCTTGAATAAATGGAAAAGTGTCACGTCAATCACTGATGATGACTCAAAAAAAGATCAGTGTGCTGATTTTGGAACATATAAATTCCTGCTGTTTTCCCAAGGCTCTTTTCCGGTATAATCTGTCTGTTCTTATTTCTATTTCTGCCCAACTCATTCTGTACCAGAAGAGCTGGCCCAGCCATACTACTAGTCAGAGTAGGAAAGAGGCAATGTTTTAAACAAGTCTTATGTAGAGATGAAATCACTCTAGAATAATCTCAGCGGAAACCTGCGGTGGGAAATGCAGATCCAGATGAGATGCCAGAATTGGTCCCTGGTGGCTAAATGGAACTATCAGTTCTTACCAAGAGATTTCACACCAGGTTTTCCTGAGCTAAAGAACAACCAAAGACAGTATGAGATCTGACTGACACATTATCGCTCTTCACCTGCATAATTATATTGAGGTTTCCACTATACTGAAACTTCCATCTCTGAACTTTTTGGTTGCTTCAGTGCTGAGATCATTGACTTCATCCCCGCTTCACTGTTTAAAAAAATAGGAGGAAAAAAGGAATAAATATCAGGAAGGTATTGCAATGGAACATATTTCTAAACCAAAAAAACTCCACTCTAAAAAGTGGATTATGAAAGTGAAAAGGAAAATAACACTGCATAATATAATTGCATAGCAACACCTGACATTCATGAGTTCACATGGGGATTTTAATGATGGGATATAGCAAATATCCAATTAAATCTCCTTAAATGTTTTACTCAAATATGTTTTTTTCCAGAATATGCTACATTTCTTTAACACATATTCCATCACCATGTAAAGCAGACCGGAGGTCAAAAGACGTATGCTGAACTTCAGAATTAATAACAGACATTGCTATACAAGATTGAGAATTCTATAATTCTTGAATCCATTATTTTTAGGCTGTTAAAACTAGAGTGAAGTTTTCATTTCACAACAATTGAGTCAAAAAGCTGGAAGCCAGTAAGTGTTCAAAATGGTTTAATTTATATACCTCTAAAACTCTCTGATCTCTTTTTAGCCCAAACTGTGCATCACAGGGCAATCATTTTTGAAATAAGGTACCTCAAATGGACCAATTTAAATAATGGGTCTAAAATCCAGGACTTTCAGGGAATTGAAATTTTAAGGATCTTCAGAACAGTTGTATTCATGAACTTGTGGCCATTGCAGTGTGATTGGGCTCAGCCATTGTCAGATGATCTTGACATCCAATGCCAAGCAAAGTCATTGGGAAGCCAGCAGGTAGTCAAAAGTCATTCCCACTTCCACTGATTTTTGCCCATCCATGATTATTCTGTTTCTTTGTTAAATAAGGAAATATACCTCTGAAAGGATGACCCAATTGGCTTTGAGTTCTCAATGTAATTTACTCTATACTACACAGTAACAAAGTAACAGAAAACAAATCTAAAATGAAGGTTCAGATTTACACAGCTGGATTGTGAAGTTCAGTAGGAATCTTTTCCCCTTCATGGGTCCTTTCTCCACTCCTGAGTTGAAGTGCTATCCACTCATCCTTAAGTAGACATTAAACACTGCCTTCATAACATTGTTTGTTCCTATTGCTGATCCCCATCTGTTGCTGCTTCAAATCACTTCAGTCACCTGACCTCTCTCCAAAATAAGGGTGACCAAGCCTAACAGATCTGGCCAACTTTGAGGCTGCCCTTGGAGAGCACTGGAAGAAAGAGGAAAATATTAAATCTGGTACATCGAATGACATCTCATTTGTAGCCTAAGAATAAGATGAAGGCCATATTATGAGGACATAACAGAAAACAAAACTGTTGCCAAGGTCATTTTTCTGCTGTGGTTAATGCAAAGGGGGGGGGGAGAGTCTTTAGACTTGTCTCTCTATAACACGATAATTTATTCATTTGGTAATTTTTATATTATAATTTTAGCCAACAAGCTTATTTTTTTAGCTTTTCCTTTACATCATGGCTCCTCAACTAAAACCACATTCAGTTTGACTATGATAAGAACCCCACTTCACTCGACAGGGCAATTCTCCACATTTGGACGCAGGCAACTGGATTAATTTGCCACAACATAAGCAATAAAGAGCCTCTTAGGCACCTCAAGGGTTAAAAGACTTGTGAAATAGAAGTCACTTTATCTAAACATATCACAATAAGTCTGCTGGACTGCTCCAGCTCTTTAAGGAGCAGCTTATGAGCAAATGTTTGGGTATAATTTGTTCGCATTATCATTAAAATGTATGTCTCATTTTGTGGGAGGAGGTGATGGGTAGAACTAAGAGAGATTTACAGTTTACCATTGCACAGTGCAAATAAAGTCAAAGATTTGCAAAGCTGTGAAACCTGTTGGACCATGGAGCGAAGGTGGGGATCTTAAGGCTCGTGTAACAGAAAGATCACCACACAGAAAGGAAAATGCATTTGGCGATATTTGATCTTTGAAGAGTTTCACAGTCCAAAAACAAAACCCTGCGTTTTTAAATATAGGAAAAACTGAGACAAAGTTTTGAGCATGGGTTTGGAGGTGTATTATGTGGATGACATGTAAACAGGAGTTCACAAGTACCACTGGGAATTCTTCCCTCTCTCTGCCTCCCAGATTCAAAGCAGCATCTTTTGTTACTTCCAATTCTATTCATTTAGATTTTGGAACGTATCTCCCCTGTATCAATTGCTGCATGAGCATGTACGAAGCTGTTCTTCACTATCCTAGCTTATAGGGTCTGTTAAATGCTGCAAATGTCTCTGGGCAGCTTTGCTGCTTCCCTTCTTGCTAATGGTCATTTTTGTTATTTTTACAATCAATTGAACAAAAGTACACAACCTGAACAGAAAGCATGATGAGACAGTATATTAGTAATTTCTTCTCTTTCCATTTTGTATGGAGTTTGGGTATGGGTTTTATTGTTGTTGTTGTTGTTTTTACTTTGGAACTGCAGTCATTCTGCCATTGTATCAATAGTAAAATATATTTTGAAGGCACACACTGATGCAAGACAGAATATTGGCTAGCCTGTGGCATTTTCTGCTTATTCTGTGTTTTGAAATCAACAGAAGTGCAGACGGCCAAAGATCAGCTCTGAACTCCTTTGGACAGTCAAGAAGGCAAGAGTGTAAACATGTCCTTTAAAATGCCTCAAGACAGGTTTTTACACAAATGTAGCATCTCCATATCCTAGTGATATAATAAGATTATAATGTAGAGTTATATAATTGTATTTCTTAGTATCTTGTCTGATTTGTTCAAAAGGTACATATTAAGGCAGAATTAATCACCATTGGAACTAAAACTTTGGCTTCCTTTTTAAATATTGCTATAACAGCCTTACCCAACGTAGTGCCCTACAATAGATATAAATTTTAACATTACCAATTTGCAGCATAGCAAAAGGCACCACGTTATGTTTCAGGATCTTTTAAATGTATCTGCTTATCTGAAGGTTTCAGAGAGAGAAGCCACACTCAAGAGAGTTTCTCTGTAAGTACACGCAGTAGGTATTTGCATAGTGTCCTTCAACCTTAGTATAAATGCCTTTGCTTCTATTTAATTCGAAGGGGTTGCCATCTTTAAACTAAAACTGTATCCTGGTCTGTGACTATAATTGAAGACAGAGTGATTAAAACAAAACTGTAAAACGTCTGAATACCATTCTTATGTAAAAAGAGAAAGATCTAAAATAAACCATACTTTACCCTAAACTTTTTAAAACAAGGCCCTACTTCAAAATGGGAAAAAACACCATCTCGTTTGGCAGATACACGTGGAGAAGAAAAAACAAACAAACCAATGTTAGCGTGCATGTCTTAAGAATGGGAAAGGAAACGCAGGATATGTAACCACGCAATTCTTATGCAAAACAAGTGCAACAATTACTGTGAATTCGTGGATGGTGGCAGACACACATTAGGTAACAACGTGATTTCTGAACGTTATTACACGTACCTCTCCCACGGGTCTATGTTTTTGGGGTTGTTTTTTTTTGACAGGGTGATCCCTTGGAAATCTGAACGCGACCCGAGCAGCTTTTTTTAGATCCTCACGGGCCGATACAGAAAAAAGTTCTTTATTTCCCCGGATTCTACATAAGAGGGTGTCCTCCCCTGTTTTCGGACGAACTGACCCCACGGATCTCCTCTGCCTTCGAGACCGGCCGCCGCCGCAAGCCCAGCCCTCCTTTCCACCACGGGTCTCAACACTCACGTGGAGCCTCAGCACTCCCCCCCACCGAGGCACAAAAAGCCCCGCCTTCCAGCCGTTGGCCGTCTCTTATTGGCCGGTGCCAGCGGTTACCATTCCGGCGCCGGGCGGGCTCCTTTGTGACGCCACAATCAGCTGTTCGAACGTTCCAATTTGTGAGCCAAGATCAACTGGGGATTCAGCAATAACCGAAAAATAAAAATCCGAAAACTACATTTGGGGAGGGAGAGCGTCCGGATGCCAGGGCATCTGCATGCACTGTGCAGTGTTGCATATCTTCTGAGAAGATCAGAGACACGACAGACATTAACCGCCGCAACCATCTCCTTCTCTTGCTGATGTTTGATTATTATTTTTTTCCCGGTGGGGTGTCTTTCTTTTTCTTTTTTTTTTTAAGAAAAAAAACAATCCTCAGTTCTATTATGAACCTTAGTTGTTGATTTCAATTAAAACTACCTCACAGACTTCGCCTAAAGCTGGTGCTTTTTTTAAAAAAAAAAAAACTTGTAGGTTTTTTTTAATGTGTGTGTGCTTGTGGCGTGATTTACAAAACAGTTGATGACAGTAAAAGGCAAGTGAAGGTAAGTGATGCTCTCCCTCTCTCCGAGAGTTTATTTTTAACCTCTCTTTGTGGGAAAGAAACCACCTGCGGTATAGATCCTGTATGCAGTAGATGTTGGTCGGGTCTTTGTTTCTTTGTTTTCTGTTTCTTCGGTTCAGCGCTGCATATTTTCTTTTTCGCAGTAGCGTATGGCATTCCGTTTTCATACCGATTTTCTTTCTGGGGGGACATTTTTAATTCTGCTTTGCATTTGGCACTACATCTTTGCGCCTTGGTACTTCGTTGTAGATTTCTTAGTACGTGTTGTTATGAACGCGTTGTGGTTTCATCTTCTGGTTAGCACGAAGAGACCCAGCAGCCGACCCGCAGAAATGACTAAAATTCGGGGAGAGAAGGAAGGAAAGATGCGGAGAGGAGGAAAGGAAGACGAGAATACACACACACATATATACATACATACATACATGCATGCATACACACACACACACACATACACACACACACATACACATTCTTCGCCCTGTTGGTGCCGAGGCTGGCTTCTCCCTCTCATTGAGGTCAAAGCAGGCGCTGGCGGATTGCAAACGGTTCCTCGTAAATTCGCTGCAGATCTCAGAGCGGGCACTTCGCCTTCAGTTGTCGCCTTGAGCGCCGGGTGAGCCGTAGCTCTGTCAGGGAGGGGTTACGCACCGCAATCCGGCCGGCTGGCTCTCGCTAAAGTGGGGCGGAGGTGGGATATGGGTCCCTGACTACCGCTAAGGCCCAGCTAGACGGAGCGCGGCTCTTGACCCGTCTTGCTCGGTTTCTTCCTTTCCGTTTGTTTTGCTTCGCTGGCGATTTCACCTTTTGTGGAGCTGGGCGAAGGGACCGATCGGACCCCGCCTCTGGGTTCAAGACACAGGACCCAGAACCAGCCAGGTTTTCAGGCGCGTCCTGGGATGGACTCGGGTGAGGCAGGCGGAGAAGGCCGGAAAGAAAAAGGATCTGGAACTCCTTTCTTTCCTGCCAGATCCCGGCCAACAAGCGTTGGGTGAGACCAGGCAGGGCCTTGCGTCTTCCGAAAGGACTTGCCTGTTGGGTGACATCAGCTTCGGAACGAAAGCCCGCTACGTCAGATACAATCAAGCAGAAGGGGTGTCTTTTTTCGCTTTCAAGACGAAACAGAGGTCGCGGGTTGGAAGAGAAGAAGGGGAGCGATCGTGTGAAAACGACAACTTTCTAGATCCAGTCCCGAAGGGGGGAAAGGAACAAAAAAACCCCAAACGCCTCATTTCCTTCATTTCACGGTGATTTCTCCTCTTTCTCACATCCCACATTGTCTTCTCTTGCGGCCTCCTTTTGTTGACTCGCTTCTTCGTCAACGGATTCAGACGAAAAAACTGGTTTCTGTTGTCATTGGCTGCCTCGGACGAAAAGCCCGTGTTGACGGTCTCGTCATTTGCATATGACATTTGTGACGTCACCCAGGCCAGCCCTTTGCAATCTCCCTCCTCCCTCCCCCCACCGACGCGTGTTGAAGCTGTCCTCTTTTGACCTGGGTGGATGGGCTGTCACGTTTGTAGAGTGCTGGAGTTTCGGGCCTGGGCCTTTGATAATTGGATGGCAAAGGCCTGCGGGGAGCAGTGTCACCTTTTTACTCCGATATCGATGGGAAAGCAGGTTTGGCAGCGGTATCAAGTCAAAGACAAGCGAAAGGCTGAGGAGGCTTGACATCAAGATCAACTTTATCTGCATGACGGACAGCTTTGCAGGGTAGTTCATATTTCAGTTCGTACTTTAGCAAGCATAATTTAATGATAGTTGGCTGGCAAGTCAAATCTTAGATGCATTGCTAAAATGTAAATGCGGGTTTTTTCAGGAAGCTAAAGGAAGGGGAGTGTGGGTGTGAAAATTTGGATATAATTAATCATGGCTGGTTTAAAATGCGACATTGCCACAATTAATATCAAAATGAAAATTATGCTTCTGCAGGCCCTGTTTGTGTCTTTCCGGCTTAGCTGAAATAGAATTCTTTTAATAAAGTTGCCTGTCCATGACAAATCATGGTAAATGGGTAATTTGAAATTTAGGCACGCACACACATCTTATAAAACTATAAACTATAACCTGCTCTGAATCAGAAAATGACTTGTTCTATTATTTGGCATACTTTCAAAGGCACAGAGAAATAGCTATGACTCTAAAATAAATTAAATAAATAGATAAATCCTACTTACAATGCCTGAGATTTCCATGGGCCTTTCCTAATCACATGTCTTATCTTCATCAGGAACATAAAAAGTTATTTTACATTTACACAGCACTAGGTCTGAAATCATGATTCTTACTCTGTGTGAGAGGAAAGCAGGGGAATAGTTGCATTTATATTCAGATGTCATTGTTACGCTGAATATTATTTAACCAGTAAGAATGCATTCCTGAACTGAAAAACCTTCTTTTCATCTCTGCATTGATTAAATAATTAAGCAGATGTTTTGGGCTTTGATATTCTGTCTGAGAATTATTGGAATCAAATTCTAGCGCATCTGAAAGAACAGATTTAGAAAGTCTGAAGTGCAACTTCTAAAATGCAGCCATATTAAAATAGTCTAGGTTTTGCTGTAATGTCAACATTTTTGATATGTTTGATTTCATATATATCAAGCATCATATAGCAGGGGTGTCAAATTGGCGGCCCATGCGCTGGATGCATCTTGCACAGGCCACACCTACCCCAGCTCTGCAAATGGGAAAAACATCACAAAACGTCATGTGACGCCATGACTTTGACTCCCGTGCTCTATAGTGTTCATTTGATCTGGCTGCCATCTGTTTTTATAGCACAGGATTACATATGATTCCAAGTTGTGTAGTAGATGTACTAAGAATGCTAAGAGATCTGGCAATACATTAATTGCTATATAAAAGTAAACCACTTGTGTAAGAAAAGTATAAACATTTTAAATTTTCCTCTACAGCTGTATAGACTAGAAAAGTACTCAGAAGTTCATCTGTATCTATGAAATTAGAACGATGGATTTGGACTAAAAAAAAAAAAAGCTATAGCTTGATATGTTGAAATCAATGTCCACCCCATTGAAATTATCAGATGAATTTCCAATAATGCAGTAGAGGAGAAATCCAGAAGAACATAGCGCGAGCACTTTTTTTTAAGAGTTGGTATTGATGTCATTTTCCAGAGCACAAGAGTATCATAATGGATAGAATTCGGCTGCTCTATCAATTGAAGGAGGTGGTGACAAGGTCTTAAAAGCATTAGAGTCAGATTATATAGAACAAAAATAGACAATGCAGTGTCCTCACCATATCATACCCAGTTCTTTCTTTGGTCCTCATCAGGCTCAGTCTTATCTAACTTGTAAAAGATTTTAAAAACAAAAGTAAATAAAACAGTGGCTCATTATCCCACCTGCTAGCCTCATATTTATTTCCTGCAGTGATTTTTTGGGGAAAGTGTTGGAAAACTAGAGAGCATGCTGAGAGGCATTTACTTTCTGATAAATATAGAAATATAAAGTTATGTGGCCACATTTCTAGCATAATTATTTTTTGATTAGGTAAGTCTTACATAGCAACTATTTTATAAGTACAGGTAGTCCTTGACTTATAACAGTTCATTTAGTGACTGTTCAAAGTTACAACAGCACTGAAAAAAAATGACTTAGACTGTTTTTCACACTTATGATCATTGCAGCATTCCCACCGTCATGTGATCAAAATTCAGATGGTTGATAACTGAGTTAAAGTTATGATGATTGCAATGTCCCGGGATCAGGTGATCATCTTTTGAGACCTTCTGACAAGCAAAGTCAATGGGGAAGCTAGATTCACTTAACAATGGCATTACTAACTTAAAAACTGCAGCAATTCACTTAACAACGAAGGCAAGAAAGGTCATAAAATGGAACAAAACTCACAACATTTGTCTCACTTAGGAACAATAAGTTTGGGTTCAATTGTGGTTGTAATTTGATAACTACCTATGTGCCTAATGCATTTTCACAAAATTCAAAATATGCCCTCTGCCAAAAATGTTGCCTATTAAATACAGAACAGATCAATAATTTTTTTAAAATTAAGATGCTTGAATACAGATTTCTTTTTCTTTGTTATAATTTATTCTTGTCTCTGTTTAAAAATTAACCCTTTCAGAATTGTGAATGATTGGGTTTCTATTAACTGAATTACTTTTCTTAAAACTTTACAGTTTCTATACATTCGTATTATGCAGTTCAATACCCTGAACTGTCAGGAAAATGTGTACAGAATTCCAGCCACTCGGGTGGTACTGCTACTCTTGATAAGGAATCATTATGTAAATATTTAAGATAAGCTCCTGTCTTCCAAAGTTGTTACTACACTGATACTAAGATTCCTACAAGCTTCAGGCAGATCTTACAATGCTAAACAGAAAAGTCTCTTTCTCCCTCTCCCTCTCTCTCCTTGGTATCATGTAGTAACAACTCTGAAACATAGGAGGTTATCTTACTCTCTGCATCTCTTTGCCAAATATTATTTTGTAGTTTTTTTCTCCCAATTTTTCAAGGGCAAAAATATGGAAGAATAATCAAAATGAAATAAGAAATTGATTTCCTGTCTAAATTATGCACCAAACACCTTTCTGCAGCTTGAGAGCCTGCCACATATATTGGGATTCAATTAGACTAGCTAAGAAATGTGAGAACTGCAATCCCCACTTTTCTGAAGGTACCAGAATTGTACTACAGAGTTTAGTTCTCCAATAGCCAGTTCAGCTTTTGTCTTTTTTTGTTGCTTGTAGAATAAATAATAGATGTTTTCCTGAGCGATATCAACTTTTGCATTCATATACTTTTAGTGCAATTGACAAAGTAAATGAGATTATATATTGCATTTCCATTTTCTTACACACTAAGAAACTTTGCAGTATATATTAGTGTTACATTTTAAACCTGGCCTGTTTATTGCCTCATGCAATCAAGCAATATGAGAACATTTTGTGTATAAATTAATATCATCTTTCTGATAATGTTTAACAGAGGATTTCAGAGTGTATTGGTCATAAGCACTGACAGCCATTTGATTATTTAGAATTACAGTTATTTGTTTTACATCTTTGTCCTGTCCAATGGATAATCTAATACATTCAAAATTACCAGATAAGGTTGGAATTAAGGATAATAACAGTAAAATAAAAGTGATCTTGGAAAGTATGTGAATATTGTAATTCCACAACATTTCCCTTGAAAGATAAAAAATTTGTATTGGCTACAACTCTCTTTTTTTGCTATCGGTACAGCTAGTCTTCTATTTATGACCATTTGTTTAACAATTGTTCAAAATTGCAACACTCTTTTTAAAAAAGGACTTATGATTGGTTCCTGCACTTATGACTGTTGCAGCATCCCCACAGTCAGGTGATCACAGTCCAGGTGCTTGGTAACCAGTATGTATGTGTGATGGTGAAGCATCCTGGGGTGACATGATTGTCATTTGCAACTTTCCCAGCTAGCTTTTGACGAAGACAATGGGTGGAGCTGGATTCACTTGTGATTAACCACAGCAAAAAATAAAATGTAAAACTGGGCATGGCTCACTTAATTACTACATTCTTAATCCTGGAAGTTCTCCATTGTAGTCATAAGCCACAAATAGTATTACGACTAATTAGATACGCTTTTTAGTTAAAGTGAAGAGAAGGCACTCCACTCTTATATCCAGAAACATTTACTTAGGATAAGCTTTTCCTCACCTCACTCACAAGTCGATATCAATTCCTGACTGGGAAGAGGGAAGTGTTGCTCGTATAAATTTGTGACAAAATTAAATTATCCCTCATGTGAGTGATGCATATAGACAGAGCAAACCAGAAGGAAGATCTAGAAGCAGTGTATGGTAAAGTTGTATAAACATTAGAGACAGGGCAAGTTTTTAAGCCTTTCTACTTTTACAGAAAAACAAAATTTTGTCGTTGATGCTTTTCCATTTCTCAAGTTGTATAATTGGGCTGATAAAGCTGGCATTATGCTTTGACGGTGATTCAAGGGGATTGTCCATTAGGCAAGCCTCCATGAAAATTGCTTCTAATCAATGAAGAAACCATGCAGCTTTCCTTCCCTTGGGACAATGGCTTTTGCATGCAGATAGAAATGATTGTGATATGATGGATCAGTCATCTGAGGCAGATTGGCTTCACTTTGTCTCCATCAAGGAAGAGCAGCTTGCCAAATATAAATTTTAATTTAAAAAAAAAGGAAGAGCAATATGCCTTTTCAAGATGAATCATCTTGGTAAGGCAGATCCATACCCACTATTGTTCAAACAGAGGTGGGTGTGGCTTTTGTCAAACCGAACATCCTGTTTGCTGGTCCTTTCTTAAAAAGAAGATTGGGCTTGATCAGGGGTGTCAAACTCAAGGGGTGCCCATACCTGGCCCACTGTGCCGGTCTGGAAATAGCAAAGGACTGGCCCGTGGTACCACTGGTAGTCAAACTGGGGCTCAGGGAGTCATGTGTGGCCCCACCGCACCCTGTTTTTGGCCTGGATGGCCACCTGCAGCACTTTGTCGGCCAAAACAGGCATGGGGGGACCACATGAGCCCCCTTCCATTCCATTTTGGCCAGCAAAGTTCTGCAGAAGGCCACGCACAACCCCTCCACACACCGTTTTAGCCAGTAAAATACTGCAGGAGGGGTGGGATTTTACTGGTTCGCACCTATTCACTAGAACTGATTGTTAACATTCTAAGCAGTCTGGAGAACCGGTTGTTAGAAGAAATTACTGGCCTAATCCTGTAAGGAAGGCAGGAAGGAAACATTCTGGTGTTGCTTACAGAAACTGCCTCTCCGTTAACCCTTATTACATTCTTGGCAAGACTAGATTTCCTGTTTCAGGAACTTCTCTGGAGGTTTTTTTCCCTTCTTTGCGGGCACTTTGCTTGTGTGGAGTGACCATTCAAAGTTACAATGGCACTGAAAAAGTGACTTTTGACCATTTTTCACACTTACGAGTGTTGTAGCATTCCCACAGTCATGAGAGGCCAGGCAAGGAGATGCGTACCTCAATGTGAGTGATGTTGAGTTGGCCACACCCAGCCAGTCACATGACTACCAAGCCACGCCCACCAACTAAGCCACACCCACAGAACCGGTTGTTGAAAAATTTGAATCCCACCCATGAGGAGGGGTCCATCCTGTCTCGCATCTCCAGCTGGCCCTCGGAGGAGAACTATAATGCTGATCTGTCCCTTGAAGAAATCCAGTTTGACAACCCTGGGCTAGAAAGCCTGCAGGGTTTTGATTCTTTGTTAAAGCTATGATTCTCGGTTAATCTGCACAATACAGAGTTTGAAAGACACCAGTGTGGGCAGGCAAAACTATCTAAATGAGTTGTTTCCCACTACGTACTGAAGATCTTCCTCTGGAACAATGTTTTAGAACAATTGGGTGTTTCTGAAAGGTTTGGAGTTTGGTGAAGGAGATTACCCAGTGTATTTTAAGTTATATACCAGAGCTTGGAAGGCTGTAACTGGTCCTTACAATAGACATGAGAGGAAAGTCACTGTCTCCCATGAGTTTAATATCTTCTCCTTACAACAGATGGCTGTTAAGCTTACTGACCCATAATCTCAATGGTATCATTTCCTCCTCCCCTTGGAAGGGAAAGGGGGACGCATATGGTTATTCCCCCATCCAGCCTTTTCCTGGGGC
This sequence comes from Laticauda laticaudata, assembly GCA_004320025.1. Taxonomy (NCBI): domain Eukaryota; kingdom Metazoa; phylum Chordata; class Lepidosauria; order Squamata; family Elapidae; genus Laticauda; species Laticauda laticaudata. The sequence goes on from BHFT01023394.1 coordinate 32,861, forward strand.
AGATGCTTTCAGAACTAGGTCATCTGCAAATGTCTACTCAGCAGCTTTATTTTGCTCAGCATAGCCAAATTTTTAATATGTCTGATCCTGTAGGCATCTATCTAGATGTTCACAAGTAAACCCTGCCATGTCATGCAGTTTAAGGGGATTCTCAGGGCCAGCAAAGAAGAGCTTGCATAATATAAAGAGTATGGCTACTATTTATGATTAATTTTATTTTGCTACAGATGGGACTTTCAATTAAATACAGCAGTTGTACAAGGCTCTTGTTCGTGTTTCATCCAGCTCTACTTTTTTCAGAGTAGTCCGTTCCAAGGGATCTGTGGGGAGGGGTCAAAAAATCAAGATGGCTTCTGTGACTGTACATTATACCATATCTATCAAAATGGGGATGGGATGGTGGTGTTTCAATTGCTTAGATGTGGCCACTGTCTTGCCTTTTTCACACACACACCACACTCAAATGCTCATGTTCTTTTCTATTTTTCTTCTCTAATACTTGAAAATCAGTGAGGCTTTTCAGTTTTCAGTATACTATTTTGGAGGCTTTTCCCACTACTGAATATTTTTTTATATTCTGTACACCTTCATTTTAATAGATCTATTCTAAAAAAAATGGAAAACACCTTTGAATCAAGCTTTATTTTTGCTCAGTTCACAGGCACATTCATGTATCTCTTTTGATAATATTAATGTGGGTTGCCACTGACATTTTCCTGGATGTTTTTGCAGATATTTCCTGGTGATCTTCTAAGTGTTAACTGAATTCATTGGTTATCTTTTAGATAAAGGAAGCCAAGTGCTGCCATCAGTCTTGGTGAGTGTCTTAGGTCTTGCGCTAAATTTGGTACTCATCCACTGTGTATACAAATTAATTAATAGAATTGGTTTGTGTCTGTATGTGTGTGTGTTTGTGGCCCTGGATCTTTGGTTCTCCCCAAGCACAGGTCATGTGTCATCTTTGACTCTGGACAGAGAGCCTTCCCCTGGACTAAGCTGATGTGCAATTTAGGAGTCCTCCTGGATTCACAGCTCCTGCTCAAGGTATTAGGTGGCAGCTCTGGCTAGTGAGGCCTGTGCTCAGTTTTGTCATGTGTGTAAATTTCACCCTTTCCTGGGCTGGGATGCCTTGCTCAGAGTTATTCATGCTTTGGTCACTTCCCACATTTATTTCTACAACACACATTACAAGGAGCTGCCATAGAAAAACATTTGGAAATTACAAGTAATGTATCATGTGGCAGCTTATGCAGTGATTGATGATACTCCTAGGTTTACCCACGTTACATCCTTGTTGCACAAATTGTACTGAATCCCAGTTTCTTTCCAGATACAATTCAAAGTGCTATTTATTACTTTTAAAGCCCTACATGACATGGGCTCAGGTTTAGTGTGAAACTGCCTCTCCCTAAGAACATCTTCCCATTCTATCAGATTGAATAGGATGGGCACATTCTTAGTCTCTTCCCATAAGTGTTGCCATCTATGGGATCTGGGAAGTTGCCTTTTTCATTGCAGCCACCGCCCTATGGAGCCCTGAGATTTGGCAGGTTCCCACAATATTAAACTTCCCAAAAAGCATTCACAACCTGGCTTTCCCCCTCAAGCATTAGGACAGAGTGAGTTAAGTTTAGTTATGGTACCAGGGTTTATTTATTTTTATTTTTATATCTTTTGTTTTACTATTTTTATTGTACAGATGTGGTTTTATCTCTTTCAATCTGCATTTCCCCCCATCCTCACTTTGAATGGTCAACATAACAGTTATAACAGTATTATCAGGATTAGCAGATATTAATCCTCTCCCTAAACACTTTTCAATTGCAAGTGTATTTTATTTTCCAGTTCAGGAGGGAACTTTGTAAGATCTCTTGATAAGAGCCTTGTCACTGAAATAATGGTGAAATGGAAGGATTCACCCCACTTGATAATGTAATTCCAATCCACATTTAAATTTAAATACATCTCTCTGGTCCAAATTAAACATAAATATGATAAATCTCTGTGGCTCAAAGTATGTCATTTCTATCACTCCAAATAAATGCAAGGTAGATAGCATGTTATGTTTGTGAAGTGAAATCTTACAGATGCCTTTGTAGAGAATGCTCTGTTGAATTCTAGCATTTCTATCAGAAGACCATAGATTTCAATCAGATTCCATGTGCCCATCCATATGTTTTTCATTGTAATAAAAGCTGGTAGAAAGGCTGTGTTTTTTGGCCAGTAACAACTCTGGTTATTGTCTTATTTGTTGGTTTTATTTGCAAATATGCAATATGAGCCAGCAGTGTGCTGCAGCTGCCAAAAAAGCCATCACAGTCGTAGGCTGCATTAATAGAGGGATAGAATCAAGATCACATGAAGTGTTAATACCACTTTATAATGCCTTGGTAAGGCCACACTTGGAATACTGCATCCAGCTTTGGTCGCCACAGTATAAAAAAGATGTTGAAACTCTAGAAAGAGTGCATAGAAGAGCAACAAAGATTAGGGAACTGGAGGCTAAAACATATAAAGAACGGTTGCTGGAATTGGATATGTCGAGTTTAATGAAAAGAAGGAATGGGATGACATGATAGCAGTGTTCCAATATCTCAGGGGCTGCCACAAAGAAGAGGGAGTCAAGCTATTCTCCAGAGAACCTGAGGGCAGGACAAGAAGCAATGGTGGAAACGAATCAAAGAGAGAAACAACCAAGAACAAAAAACTTTCATGAAAGTGAGAACAATTAATCAGTGAAGCAACTTGTTTGGAAAAGTTGTGAACGGTTCAACACTGGAAGATTTCCAGAAGAATTTGGTCAACCATTTGTCTGAAATGATATGGGGTTTCCTGCCTAGGCAGTGGGTTGGAGTAGAAGACCTCCAAGGTTCTTTCCAATACTTATTCTGTTAATATCCTTCATTCCTTCAGATCTGATGTAGATTTCCTAAAATGCTTTCCTGGTCCCATTTCCTTTTAAAATATAACTTCCATTTGTGTGTGTTTTAATCTTTTTTCACTTCTTTGAAATGTAATTAAAGAAGTAACCCTCCAGAGCTCACATGGCAGACGGTTCATGGAACTATATTTGCTTGTAGGTACCAGAAGTGTATCAAAAGATCTGAAAGCAGGACCTCTATTTTCCCTTTTTGGTGGAGAAAAGAAATGATTAGGCAAGTTTTAGATTCATCAGCTGAGCCAAAAAATAAATAAATGAGAGCATCAAGTGAATTTCAGAGCTTCATTACTGGAGATTTCTACAATGAAATCCTGAGTTTTGTATGGTATCCTTCAGCCCATTTAACGTTCTAGGTCAGTAATGGCTAACCTTTTCCACGTCATGTGCCAAAAGTGCATGCAATGCATGCGCCCCCTCCCTGCGCATGTGCATGCATCACATGCCTCTGTGCAGGGGTAGGATTCAAATTTTTTAACAACCAGTTCTGTGGGCATGGCTTAGTTGGTGGGTATGCCTTGGTGGTCATGTGACTGGCTGGGCATGGCCAACTCAACTTCACTCACATCAAGGCACGCATCTCCTCACCTGGCCTCTCATGACTGTGGTGATGCTGTAATAGTCGTAAATGTGAAAAAGGGTCATAACTCACTTTTTTCAATGCCATTGTAACTTTGGTCACTCCACACAAGCAAAGTACCAGCAAAGGAAGGGAAAAAAACTCCAGAGAAATTCCAGAGACAGGAAGTCTAGTCCTGCCAAGAACGTAATAAGGGTTAACGGAGAGGCAGTTTCTGTAAGCAACACCAGAATGTTTCCTTCCTGCCTTCCTGACAGGATTAGGCCGAACTGCTTAGAATGTTAACAACCGATTCTAGCGAATTGGTGCGAACCTGTAGAATCCCACCCCTGCCTCTGTGTATGTGCACATGATCCCCCATGCCACGTGCCTCTGCGCATGCATGCATGACTTCTGTGTGCCCTGTGCCTCTGCACATGTGTACACAATTCCCCATGCACCCTAACCCTGCTCATGCATGCACATCTCCCCTGCGTGTATCTCCCCCGAAGCAAGCATGGCAGATACCCGACAATCAGCTGGCTGGCAGGGGGCATGTGCGCATGCGCAGTGGGGCTCTTTCGGGCGACCTCTCGCGTGCCAGCAGAAATGGCTCTGTGTTCCACTTCCAGCATGCGTGCCATAGGTTCGCCATCACGGTTCTAGGTTTTTCAATGATGCTGGCTAGAGAATTCCGGGAGTTGAAGTCCACACATCTAAAACTTAGCAAGATTGAGAAGCATTACCCTTGAAGTCAGATTGCTATGAGGAAGCCAACTAACTGAGTATGGTAAAAAAAAAAAATTAAGTAAACATACATTCCAGAGTTTCTCATTAAAAAAAAAAATGCAACAGAAAAGCTATCCAGATGAGATAATACCACAAGCCTGTTTGACCATAGAAGCTACCAAAAATAATGACTGTTTAGCACTTCCATGAGAGACCATCAAAAAAATACCAGGAATGAGGCCTTCACTGGAGTGTTGATAGACTTCTCAGAAAAGAGGAGTAGCAAACTTTTTCCTGTACTGAAGCCAAGAAAGCTCTTTGTTTCTATGCGGTCACCATAAGTCGAGCTTGATGTAAAAGTATTTTTACTTTTATAGTCTCATGAAAAGCCTGACCAGTTCATTTTTAGTTGCTGCAAGCCATACAGAGAGAAAGCTTTAGTGAAGCATCACTAACACAGATTGAGGATCGATGTGGCGGTAGTTACATAACTGTGATTAGTTGGTCCAGGAAGAAGGAACTGTTAGTCAGCATGGACTGACTGCTGGTATGCAAGGGAATAGCTGTAAAAATAGCTCTTGGTAACAAAATGAATGAAAGAAAGACAACACATTGGGTGCATTCATGCAATGTGCTGAACCTGGTCAGTTCAAAACATAGAAAATACATTTGCTCAAAATGCTTAAGCCTGGTTATTATCGTATGTATTCTGTTTTCTGTGTTTTAACATGTTATAGACACTCAATCCATTTGGCTATTGTTCAGTACATGTTAGGGCTACCAGAACTTTACCCTGCCAAATGCTTTACTGTTAACAGCAATGAAATGCGTTTTTCTTAATGTCTGAAGAAGCCCAAATATGGTAATCCTAGAGTTATGTGAACCTAAAAATGGGTTGAGTAACCAAGAGAGCTGGGTGAACAGAGCAACTTTGCATTACAAATATGAATCAATGTGATGCTTTGTTGTGCTCTGGGGAGTAAAATTTTGGGAGATTAGCTTCTGAGACTCTGAGAGCTCAAAATGACTTTAGTGGCAAACAATGATCCTTTGAAACAGGATACATTTCACAGGAGTTGGGACAAACTGTTTCCTTGGGGAGTATATTTAAAAATAAATAAATCAAAAACAACATTGACCTTTGAGAAACCAAAAACTGAATAAACTTTATAGAAAAAACTAAAATAGGTTTGGAAAGCAATATTCATTAGTTGCTAATACGATATGCTATCACATTCAGAGTTGCAGTTTTCTGGCACTCTGATGGGGGCTCAGACAGTTTACTTTCGGTTTTTCTGGAGTCACCTGAAGTCCTGAAGCTTGTACACTTCTGTTCTATATAAACACAAACATTTTACAAGTTAGAATCCACTTGTACTTGATGTGGGGGCCATGCAGTAGTCTCTGGCCACTTTGCAATGGTTAAAGATATGGTCTGTTCAGGTACTCTTTTGATGTAAGTAACTTCCGGGGGGGAGTATGTGATCCCTGCCATTCCTCTGGGGTCCCTTGTTTGGTCAGGCCTACAGAATCCATGAGTTGGGAGCATGATTGTAAGGAAAACGCCTGCTAAACATCCCATAATTGTGAGACCTAATTTGGAAGGAGCCATTTAAGGTCACGGAATCCGACACCGTGCTCAGTGCAGGAATTAATGAGTTTCTTTTTTTATTATTTAGCCTAACATTTTGGTAACTACTTTTTCCATAAATGCACCATTCTTTTGAAGAAAAAGCAAGCTGGCCTTTTACCACTTAGTATTGTGAAAATAAGATGCAAGCAGTGCTTTGTTATTAGCAAACACACCAGCCTCTTGTTCTGGATAAATCTCTGCTTCTCTTGCCTCTTGTTCTCATTCTGCAGCCTCTCTCAAGTTTGTGCTGTCTTGATGCTTCAGTGCTTAGAATTCCCAGCTAGCATGGCAGTCTCGGTGCATGGGAAGCTCATGTTCCATGAATGCTTCTCATATTCCTTCTTCTCAACCACCTCCTTGCAATATGATGGGAATGGACTTTCATCCCCAACCAACACTCTTGCCAGTTCTTTTTTCAGTACCGTTAATGGGACTAAATTGCAGAATGTTTTGCTGATGGAAAGGCTAAAGAAGATCATCACCTTCCTTGCTGAACTTCTCTTTGTAAGACTCCATTCAAGACTGAATGTCCCAGAGGTGCTTTTTCAGGAGGCAACAGGATTTTCTTGTTTTTCTTTGAAGACGTTTCACTTCTCATCCAAGAATTTTGGATGAGAAGCGAAACATCTTCAAAAGAAAAAAAACAGAAAGTCCAGTTGCCTCCTGAAAAAGCACCTTTGGGACAACCATGACCTGGATGACTGAGGATCTCCATAGACATTCAAGACTGGATTTCCTGGGGCTTTAAAGGAACTCTGGGAGAATAACATTTGAGTACTTGATTATAAAATGGCTTGTGCAAAGAAGCATCTTCCCTACTTTCCACTTAATGAGAATTCCTCCACAGTCTGAATTGGAAAAGAGTATCCTACTCATGCAAGGACCTTCATGCTTGGCAGTTGCATATATCCAGGGCAATTTTTTTAAATACTTTGTTGTTTAGTATTTCATGTGAGTTCCAGAAATTGCTGTTTTTTCAAATGAAGAATACTGTGCTAGCACTATAATACATATGAATGCTACTAATACTTTTTCCAGAACAGTCCTATGACAGAAATGCTTTCTTTTTTTTCCATCAACGAGGCTGGAAAGACTTTTGCTTGCGTCTTCTAAAACACCAAAGGCCATGGCTCTGAGTCAACATGGTTATTTTAGCATGTAAGGCTAGTACATCCACTAGCACATTCCCCACCTCCACTCCAGGCAGTATAATAATATTTACTAAGCAATGTGATGCCACCCAATTGGCTGCCTGAGACAGCTACTTCATTCTTAATGAATGGCCAGGCCAGATTCTAAATGTATCTGACTAAAGCTGTATTGAATAAGTTTACTATCTGCTGAGAAATATAATCCAGGTTTTTCTGAGCCTGAAGCATACAAGACCTCCACTATACATAATAAAGAATGGGTACTCATGCTCCATTGACTACATAGGAAATAGGTTTTGCAAACTAATAGTGTGATCTTAAACATGTTTACTGGAATAGGAATCTGATAGAAGCACTGTAGATAAGTATTTGCTTATTTTATTTGTTTGTTTAAATAACATATGTCTGCCCAATGCCCATCTCACAGCAGGAAGGAATGTTTATATGATCAGGAATGTTCTTGGAAGTCTGTTGAAATAAGTGGGCTTTGTTCTTAAGAGTAAACAAAACATAAGATTGGAGATAAGAGTTAGTGCCAGTATACTTACTTCATAAACATGTCAGATAAATGATTCCTGTGCTAAGCAGTTCATTGTCTTCTGGGACCTATATCCTGTGGTGTTTACTCTTATTGGATTCATTCACTGGTGTCAGCTTAGATATAGGCTTGCTGGCATCATAATGGCTTCCACTGAAGTTCCCTCCTTAGGTAATTGCTTCAAGTCAACCTTGCCATGCATAGGTCCCAGAAGACAATGAACAATAGGCTTGGGATAGAACAAATGTCTTCCATCATGAAGGAAAGAAAGGCAATCATCTGTTGCTGAGTGAAGCCATCTTTTTGTGCAAATTTAACTGGATAGACACATTGGGATGAATCAAGTGGGCCTTCTGTAGACAGCAGAAGTGGTGGAGGTAACTCTGGGGAAAAGTCTCCTTTCTGTAAGATTTCATCCATATATTCACTCATTTGAATTACTTCTAGAGTACATGAAGAACATTTTTGGCTGGGAAATCACATCCTATCAGTTCTGACGCAGAATTTCCTAAACTTCGCTTCAGAATTACCTCTAGGAAAAGTTCTATTTCATTGCATCTTCTAACTGGGTGAGATATGCATTCTTTGCACGAAGTTAAGTGTAGTTATGGAATTCTAATCAATTAAAATAATAACTGCAATCAGAAACATCTGTAGGACCCAACATTGGGGAAGAATGGGATATGAGAGAACCAGATTGAGACTACAGTCCTATCCTGCTTGCCAGAGTGTCCTATTCAATGGGATTTAGTACTGAATATATAATCCTGATTAAACAGAATAATAAGCCTTTTACCGGTGGAAACTAGAAGTTCGAGACGAATAATGGATGTAGCCTCAGAGAGGTGGAAGAGCCTTCTTTCTCCAAAGTCTTACCTTCTGATCCTAGAAAGGCACAATTCCGGTTGGTTGAAAGGTCATCCCCAGGCTTTGTGTGGCATTTACTGTGTAAGTAGTTAGAACTGGAGCCCAAGGAGATTTAGATAGTTTGTTTTTACAAAGGTTAAGTTCCTCTTTTGGATTCTTAATCAGCCCCAAACCTCAAATGGATACATGCAGACAAATGATGGTTTGGGGGTTTTTTTTTGATGGGGGAACCAACTTTGTGGGAAAGAAATAGAAATGCAAAATATATACTGTTAGGCTACGTATGTGTCCTGTGATATGCTTTTTCTACCCTTTCCTTGGGTCTTCAGGCTTGAGATAAATGTCTAAAGGATTACATTATGTAATCTTTTTTGGCCACAACATTTCCACTGTTTCTGGTGCAGACCCACCATATCATAAAACCATGCAGTTACAAGGTAGAATAGGAACCATGTAGCACATACCCCTCCTTTGTGCAATGTCTGTTAAAGCGTTTAGAACAGATGAACTTCTTTCTGGTATCTAGGCAACTATTAACAAATCTCACTCTTAACAATGTCAATAGTGAGATTTGCATTATTAAAGCTGAACTTTTGAAGTACTTCTACATTGCATTATACACATTCACATACATACCACACACACATACACACACACATTCTTCAAACTGTTTTTATAGACTTCTTCCTTCAAGTGTTTTTTTTAATTGCTCCTGCCCTCATGTTTCTAGAAAATTGCTCTAGACCAGGGATGTCAAACTCGATTTTATTGAGGGCTGCATCAGGGTTGTGTTTGACCTCAGGAATGTGTATAGCCATGGGGTGTGGCCAACTCAACATCATTTGTGAAGGGGGCACCTGTGGTTGCCAAATGCGACAGGACTTCCCTCAGATCCTCCCTCCCTCTCATAATCTCCTTTCTTCTTTTTCCTTCCCTCTTCATTCTCCTTTCTTCTTCCTTTCCCTCTTTCCTTCTTTTTCCTTTCTTGCTCTCTTCCCATCTTCCCTTCTTTTTCTTTGTTTTTCCTCTTCTCTTTTCTCCTTTCCTGTCCCTTCTTGAATGCTCAAATGCAAAAGGGGAAACATTTCTCCTTTTGTATTGTTTTTAGTTTGTTTTGCTAGCCAGCAAAAATGGAGCCTGGAGGGGGGGGCAGTGGCAAAGAGCTGCAGGAGGCCATTGTGGCCAAAAATGGAGCCCTGGAGTGCTACATGTGGCTCCTCAGAGCTGTTTTCACTGGCAGAGGCACTCTGGTCCTTCGCTGTTTCCAGGATGGCTCCGCGGGCCAGATCTAAGCAACCTGTAGGCCGGATGTGGCCCATGGGCTTTTGAGTTTGATACCCCTGCTCTAAACAGTGCCAATTGATGTATAAGTTCTGGCTACGCAGTCAGTAGGCTGATTTTTTTTCTCCCTGTCTCATGGCTTAGACATTCTGTCTATTTCAGTGGTTTTTTTCCAATTTCTTATTTCTGTAAGTACAGTTAGTGTTCTATATGTAAATGGGTGACTCCAAATCTACAAATCTGATTGGCCAAGAATTCATCTAGAACCAATCCAAAAGAGCTGCTTGAAAGGCGGCAAATTTAAGGAACTGCCAATAGGCTACAAGCAGGCAAGGCCAGCCTGTATAAAAGGTCTGGCCTCGGCTTGCAGCCAAATGTTCCTGTTCTGACTGAGTGGTAACATAAGCCTTTTGTTGTTGAAGCACAGGTCTGACCTCGTGTGGTTTTCCGAATAAAACACTTGGCTGACGAGGATGGGATCGTACCTGAACGCAGAAACCTGCACGCGGTGATAAGAAGCCGCAGACCCAGCAGAGATGCCTGGAAACCAATGCACCGCCCGCAACCTTCAATCCCTAACCGAGAGGATTGGGGAGTCATATGCAGACCGTGTCCAATAGTGTTATTTGAAAACAATGAAATGAAGGCATTTCAGAGCACAACGCAAGCGAGCTGTGGTCTAACCACTGCGGACCAACGTGTTCAGAGGCAAAGGCCTTGCGAAGCCCCGAGACCTCGGTTTGTTAGAAAACCTAACACGTGGCCAAGAGATTTGCAAAGAATTTCAAAGCACACTTACGCTTGGTGGTGTCAAATCTACATAAACGCGAAACACGAATTTTTCACTTGCAGAGACCAAGAGAGGGAAGAGAACCGTCGCCGATTTTTGCTGCTTTGAGGCAAATAAGGGGGTGAGTGTGATTTCTGAAACTCGATGAGCGATGAGGGATCGCGTGTGTTGGGGCTAAGAGACCTCTAATGCACAGAGTAAATTACTCAACAGAGCCCAACATCACCGTAACCGAAAGCCATCGCGAAGCCCCGGCGCGCGAAGCCGTGAAGAAATCGGCCGGTCACAATGAAGAGAGATAACAGCACCGCAGCGAAGAAACAACCCCAGGCCAAAGACGAGAATGCAGCCTACCAACCACCACCCACTATGAAGAGTCGGGAGAGGCAATTCAAGGTCGAGACCGAAGAAGATGAACGAGGTCCACCGTTTATTCGCGAACAAAAAAGAGCGCGAAAGAAGGAATTGGCGGGAGTGCCGCTGGCTGCGGAGGAAACAATGCCGGCGAGCCGAATGCAGATTTCTCAACGCTATCCTTGCAGGCATTGCAAGAAACGGAGGCATATCGAGAAAGTCCTGACAGAAACAAGAAAAGATATCAGCCTACGAGACGCCGAATTTCCCATACAAGCTGAGCCTAAAACGAGCTGAGAGAAAGGTGGCAACAAGAAAGCGCGAGGCCAATCAACCCAACTGTCACTATAGAGAGCGCTCAGACGGAAAGTGCGGAAGAAGGTTAAAAGTTACTGTAAAAATCGAAGGGAAGCCCTGCAAGATGGAAAGTGGAACTCGGGCGTCCTTACCTTCTATGGTTAGGGGACCCAATAAAACAGCTAGTCCCAGACATCAAAACGCAAAGAGATTAGCAAAACAACCTCTAACCCTCACAGACTACCAGGGAAACCGAATCCTGTAGGTCGGCATGGGAACATGTTCGGTCGCCTAATAACAACACGTCATAATGCTGCCTCGCTGACGTATAGTTCGATCCGAGAACAGGACTCGAGCCTCCTGGGCATCGAATGGTTCGCATGTCATTGTGGGACATCGGGATAAACTGGGATTCCGATCGAGTGACTACAACTGGCGTGGGACAGAACGACCATCATCCGTGAAATTCCAGGACGTTTTTGACGCTCACTTGCAAGTAATTGGCGGAAATCGCATTTCTTAGCTAGCCCCAAATAGCCACGAAGATAACGCCAGGCGCGAGTTCCCGTGGTTGGACCTAGAAGGCAAAGATAGACGGAACAGCTAGACAAACTAGATAGCCCAGGGGGTGCTAGAACGTGTGGACCAGTGCCAAGTGGGAAACGCCTATTGTCACACCATAAAACTGACGGGTCCGGATTAGAGAATCTGTCGGGTACTATAAGGCTACCCTGAACCGCACGCTTTACAAGACCAAGGCGCATTACCCGGTGGGCAGTAAGTCCAGCATTTGCTTCAACTCTCTGGGAAAGGGGCAACAGTTTTGCTAAACTCGACTTGGCACAAGCCTATCAACAAACTCCAGCTGGACCGAAACAGCAGAAGCACGGAGCCTATAGTCACCATAAAGGGCGCATTCAAAATGTCCACGCGACTCCAATTTGGGAGTGAAGCGTGGCCGCCAGGCGTTTTCCGAGAGTTTGGATGACAACGCCTCTAAATCATAACACAGGCAAGTTCGTGTCCCATATTTTCGAGACGTCCCTAAATCTCAGCCAGAGATGGACTCCAATAAGAAAACAGACTCAAAGTGATTAACAAATTTAGGAAATCTGGCCTCAGGTAAAAAGAGAAAGTGTGCCTAATAAAGATAGCGTCTGGAATTCCTGGCGCTATTCATAGACGGAGAGGGTATCACCCCACAGACCAAAAAAGTTAAGCAATCAAAAAGAAGCACACTGAACGCAAGACACAAACCGACTACAAAGCATTTTTAGGATAATTAAATTTCTATAAGTATTTCCTGCTCAAACCAAGGCACTATATGCAGAACCGTTGCACCATCTTTTGACCAAAAAGCAGAATTGGATCTTGGGGGTTGCAAAGAAAGAAAGCCTTCCAAAACTATTAAAGCTTGCCTAACTCACAACGTTCTCATATCCATTTAGGGCAACACATTGGCCATTAAGAGTGACCTGCGACGCCTCACCATACGGAGGTAGGTGCCATGCTCTGAGGCCACCAACTTCCTGATGGAGAGAAGTCACCCGTCGTATATCTATTCTAGACTCTATCCAAAACCGAGAGCGAAATTACAGCCAACTGGACAGGGAAAGCCTACAAATAGTCGCTGGAGTAACACGTTTCCAGAGTATTTATACGGGCTGGACTTTTCAAATCATAAAGATCACATCACCGCTAACTGGGATTTTCGAGCAGGAAGCAAGCACATCTAATATACTGTCCCTTAAGGAATGAGCTAGATCGGCAGGTTCGGGTTCCTAGCAGCCTATTCTAACACTCTGACACATCGCCTCAGGGAACACAATTCCCATGAGGATGCTGTTGAGCACCTTACCAGCACCACGTAAACCGCGCATGCACCAGCGTGACAACACTACAAATTGAGATTGCCCGATCTAACCCATATCAGCTATGATGTCGCCAGAGCCACGCTGTCGTAAAAGACTCATTGACTTGCCCGCAGCATTCTTCGAGCCTGGGTTAGGTAAAGGCTGGCCGAGAACCAAAAATACTGAAAGCTTTAAACCTTTCCGGTCAGACAGACTGACTTTGATTCAAAAGGGGTGTTTGTTGTGGGGTGCGATGCGGAGTGGTCATTCCGACCCAAATTACAACCCGCAGGGTACTTAGGTTGTTACACTGAAGGCCACCGGGAATGGTTAAGACATGAAAAGCCTTGCCAGCAAGTTTATGTGTGGTTGGCCGGGGTTTTGGATAAGGGATATAGAGTATTGGGTAAGCCTCGTGCAACAATGACAGGGGAATTAGACCGCCCCACACCAAAAGCACCCGTTAAAAGGACTTGGGAAACCATCCTCGGGGACCTGGTCAAGAATTCACATTGACTTCGGGGCCTACCAAGGGGCTCCTTTCTGTATTGTCCGTTGATGCCTAATCTATTAGCCTTGAAGTAAAAATTATGCCATCACGAGCACAGAAACTGTAATTAAAAACCCTGGAACAACTTTTTTGCCCCATGGTCTACCCGGACGTTCTTGTCCTCCGATAATGGGCCACAGCTAACCAGCTATACATTTTGAGCAGTACATAGCTGCCCTGAGGTATATGAGACATGCCTATAATGCGGCCGGCCACGCCGGCGTGGCGAACGGATAAGGGCTGAGAGAATGGTCCGGTTTACTAAGAAGGTTTAGAAAGAATAGGACGCCGGAGATGTCCAACCACGAAAGTAAACCGTTTGCCTCACACTCGCAGCACATATACGCCCATACTGTAACCGAACCTAAGTCCCCAGGATTCTTTGGGGGGCAAAAGTTACGATCACAAACTTGATAGGTTTACACCCAAATTTACATCCAGAAAACCCCCCTGATTCCTCTAACAAGGTTTAGAACAATTCGAAATAGGCCGATTTGGTACACGCGACAAAACCTTCACGCGGGGACCCGGATATGAGCTACCATGGGAACAGATTACCCAAATCACGGCCCAAATCTACCGTTTAACAGTAAGGATGGCAGGGAATGGAAGCAGCACAATAGACCAGCTTCGATCCCGAATTATAGAAAGAACCACAGACATACAACGCATTCGCCGGACAAAACGGAGCGAATTGCAAACGCAGGTGGGGGGAAAGGCCGAGAAGTAAATAAAGACTTTTTAAAACCAAAACCATGAAACATATATCAAAAAGAGCAAATAAGATCACTGTTTGCAAAGACTGGGAAAAAAAAAAAAAAGGGAAAGAAAAAAAAAAAAAAAAAACTAAAAAAAAAAAAAAAGGTGGCAAGGAAAAAAAAACAAAAAAAAAAAATAAAAAAAAAAAAAAGAAGAGCCTATCGAAGGGGCCAGCCCAGACGCAGCTCGACCTGCCCGGAGGCAAATGGGAGGGAGCGGCAAAACACCCGCCGGCCTAAGCAACTCAGGCGGCGGTAAAATGGCTGACTCACGCCTTTCGACGGTTTCCAGGAGAAGGACGGAAGACACAGCACGCCCATGAACCGGTTGAACTGTCCCTCAACTTAATATGACCCGGCCGAAGTCATAGCAGTCGAGTCGGAAATGCCCCGACCTACTGTGAGACTACGTCACCATCGTTAGGACTGACATAAGAGGGGAGGGGTGTTTATATGTAAATGGGTGACTCCAAATCTACAATCTGATTGGCCAAGAAAACTAAGCATTGGATTGTTCACTAGGAACCAATCCAAAAGAGGCTGCTGAAAGCGGAATTTAAGGAAATGCCATAGCTTACAAGCAGGCAGGCGCAGCCTGTATAAAAAGGCTGGACCTCGGCTGAGCCAAATGTTCCTGTTACTGACTATGTTCCTGTTACTGACTAAGTGTAAATAAAGCCTTTTGTTGTTGGAACCCGGTCTACCTCGTGTGTTTTCCGAATAAAACAGTTAGTGTGATGCATTAAGAATTTTTAATACTGTAAATCCAGACTAAAATGTGTACTTTCAATGCAAATTTTTCTAACTATTTAGCTTTTGCAAACAATTTCCCATCATATTTTTTAAAGATCCGTCCCCCGCGAATGCATATTTTAAATATAGATAATGAACTGCACTGACAGTTATAAATAAATTTGGGATGATTTGGAAAAAACATAGGTTGTGTATCAGCTAAAAAAATAGGGAACTAAAAAAGCTTGTATTCAAGAGTAAACTAAACATATTTCTTCCATCCTTACTACAATTTGAAGAACATTATAATTCTGTAGGGATCTGTGTTTTTAAAATAAAAAATCATTTTACTATTAGGCAAATATTTGACAAAAATAATTTGATTGAGCTAAAGTCAGAAAATCTGATTTGGATAATTGTAATCTATAAAAATGGGAGATTGGAATAGATTGACTGCTGATAAACCTTTGTTAGTCTGTTTCTGGCTTCTAGACAGCACAGAAAGCTGATAGTTAATAGCAACAACAATAAAATAATACTAACAATTATGCCTAGTGCTTTATAGGAAACCTTTTTATGGCTGAGAAGATAGACTTTGGGGGGAAAATGAAAACACAAATGTAAGAGAGACTAGTGGTGGCATGCTATGTCTGCAAGTAAAATAAGTGTGCTAAGTTGTTTTGCATATTGTTTTAGTAAAAATGCCAAACTTCTGTTATAAAAGGATCTAATTCAGAAAACCACACAAAGAAACGTGGGGTTGTATATTATAAAAACTAATTATGGCAGAATGAAATAATAAGCAAGTTATATCACTGATCTACATAAAATCTAGATCTAAAAAAAGGTAATAGATGGTGAAAAAGAGGTAACATTATCAAGGGTTCTGGGTTAAGCAACAGCAGCATGCTATAATTCCTTATTGTAGACAGTGAGGACATTGGGATTTTTAATATCAGGATATATTGAGGTAATGTTCCCAACATTGTGCCTTACAGAGGGGTTGAAACAGCAATTTCTAAAATCTCCAGCTAGCACACCTTGTACAATTTTGCCAGATCTCAAAAACTGAAGAGGGTACTTGGGTGAGAGACCATCAAGAAATCTCATAGATTCGTGATTAGATTGGGGTTAGCCAAATAAAATATCAGAAGGTGACAATGACAAATATGTGCTTTACTGATACCCAAAAAAATTACATGGAACTGAAGGGAGATTTTAAAATTTTAATCCCAAGAGATGGCCTCAAATTGGAAGGATTCATTGGAGTAGAAATATTCAAGCATAGAATGAAAGTAAGGGGTGAGAAAACAGACAAGTAATTGACTGATATCCTGAATTATCAACTATTACTTGCAATGTGAATATCGAAAGAGATCCTGAATTTGTCCTTTTAAAAAATCCAATTCAGGGACTTGGAACAGGAAGCATCTTTTTTGAGGTAAAACATATTAACATTAATATGGACCTGTAGGAAAAGTCCTTCCCCAAGATCAAGGGGATTTTCAAAGAGCTGAATCAGCACTGAAGAAATGTTTTCAGTAAGGGTAAGAAGGAAGGCTACCTTGCAGAGATGAAATTAAAAGACATCAGGAAAAGGTCATAATCAGAGCAAATTAAATTTATGATCCATGGCAGGAATTATATTCCATTTCTTTCTCAGGATCATCTGAGTTCGTTGTGATTCAGAACACTTCTGCTTTTTTAAAGATAATTTAAATTATTTTCTCTCTTCTCTCTCATTTCACCCCACCCCTCCTCTTTGCAGGACTTTGCACTGAAGCCAAGTGAAGAACCTTATGATTGCACTATACAGAACTCAAGTCAGATAAGACTTCAGAGGGGAAAAATACCCAGCATCAGACAACTCCTGCTTTATTTGGAAGACCCATCCATCAATTTCTCCCCAAATTTACACCATAGAAGCACCATCTTCTGGCTACACACACTGAAACAAGCATCTATAGCCGTGCTTCCATTTTTCTTTCAAAGTCCATATTAGAAATCCTTTTCCCACCATGTTCCAGCGTTTCACCAGCCTCTTCTTCAGTGATAGCAGCACAGTTGAAGTCGTTGAGGAACCTAAGCCTTTTGTTTCTAAAGAGGAAGAAGAAGATGGATGGCTTATTATTGATCTGCCAGGTGAGAAACATTGGAGGAAATGATTGGATTCTCACCAGTGGTGGAATTCAAAATATTTTACTACTGGTTCTGTGGGCATGCACTTAGCATGCATATGGAGCATTCTAAAAAGGGGAGTTTTAAGGATGAAAACTTGCCTTACCTTCAGCGCTGGTGAATAAAACAGATGAGACATGGCAATCCACTCTGCTGCACCTATCAGCTGAATTACAAACAAAGGAAATATAAGACAGGAAAGGGTGGGAGCGGGTTGGCGGAGCCAACTGCTGACTGTCACTACTGGATCACTGGAACCAGTGTGAAGCAGCATACCATCCCTATTTCTCACATTACCTTTCTCAAATTGCAGAATGGAAGGAGTGTGTCTAGTTGCATTTTTAAAAAGTGATATAGAAGAAAAAAGAGATTGGAACAAAAGTAAAGTTAGGTAGCAATTCTTAAATTTATACACAGGTAGTCCTTGATCACTGGTCCTGTTAGCCATCTACAAGAACTTGTGTCCCGTACCCATGTCTGAAATCTGACAAGAATCCAAACAATCTGTTTACAATTACATTTTAGCTTGAAATTCTATGTGTTTCTCAGACTAGTTTTTCTGGCCAGTCAGATTTTTGCCTTGCTGTTGAGTGGAAATTTTATGACTCAACCATTTCCAATGGCAATTGTTTGCTTGCAAATTAAGTGAAGAAGCCGAGTCAACAATGTTCTCCATAGCTTTGTTTTTAACTCATTTCTCTTACCAATCATCTTTAGTTTATTACGTTACATTTTAATATCTTAACATGAAACTAAATTATTATACTTCTCTTTTTACTTTTGCCCATATAATGGAGTATGCTTTAAAATAGGTTTCAGATTAAAAGTACCATTGTTTCCTTAAAAACAGGCATGGAGAATTAGCAGATGCAGCATGCTCTCCCACTGAGGGGCTGAGAAAATGGGGCAAGGCAGCATACAATCTTGTTTCTCCAATACTCCTTCCCAATGTTCAACTGTTCATTAATTATTTGTTGTGGAATACAGATGAATGAATTTAAACTTCCTCGATATGGTTCAAATAAAAATGCCTCAATGCTGTTTAGGTGAATTCTGGAAAACAGTTGAGAAACAGGAAAGAGGCACCCAAATAATAAGGCTCAGAGCCCCCCCCCCCCCCCCCCCCCNCCCCCCCCCCCCCCCCGCTTTAGCTCAATTATTTCTTGAAAAAGACAGGGAGAGTCAACCTGATGTCGTTCACATTTCTTTAAATCACAATTCCCCTCAGTCTGATCACGCGATGAGCATTTGTAGTAGTTGTTTTTCAAAACATTTTGGAGGACACCCCATAACCTCTAGAGAAGGGATAGGAAGCACAAAAAAAACAGAATGCATTGAATGGAAGGGATGGAAGCCAAGTGAACTACCAGTAAAGGATAATGAAGATAATCTGTTCATTAACCAGCAGTTTCTGACTAAGGGAAAATATAGAGTTGCCTTTTTTTCCCATGAGATACACAGGTCTTATAAATGTGGCATTATGAGAGAAAGACATCTGGAGGAAAGGATATAGTTCTTAGTTTTGACTGTTTCCTGACCTGTGGCCCTCCAGAATTTATAGCTGCAGTTATAAGTCCCAATAGGCTTAGACAAGATGGCCATGGTTAGGAAATATTGACAGTTGCAATTTAGCAACACCTGAAGGCCCACAAATTTTCCATCTTTTTTATTCTTACACATTGCAGTATGTGAACTAACCCAGCCAACATTGGTGAGGCTGATGGATGTTTCATAAAATTTCCTGAAACAAATAATTACAGTACATAAAGGTAAAGGTTTCTCTTGCCCAGTCATTTCCAACTCTAGGGATCAATATTTATCTCCATTTCATAGCTGAGGGAGTCAGCATTGTTCAAAAACATTTTTGTGGTTATGTGGCCAGCATGACTATATGCCAAGATGCACGGAACACTCTTACCTTCCCGCTGATGTGGTGCCTATTTATTTACTCGCATTTGCATGCTTTCAACATGCTTGGTGGGCAGGAGCTGGGGCAAGTAATGGGAGCTCATCCCATCGTGCAGCACTCAGGCCTTGAACCCAGGCTGTCAGCTTTCCAATTGACAAGCTTAGTGTCTTTAAACCACTGACCATCACCTCCACCCCCATTACAAAATATAATACTTTATTAAATTTATATGCCATCCAGTTATATAACCTAGTGTTTCTTCCATTTCTATATCCCTAACTAACATAGCCATTGTACTAACTAGGGAGTATTGGAATTAAAACTGATTTGGTTTGGAGGGCATCAATTGGAAAAGATTCGTTTAAATCAAAACAATCATTATGTGTAAGGATTATATGAAAATAACCATGGTCTGTATACATCTTAATTAAAATGCAATGCTGGTTGCTTGGAGGGGAGAGAAACAAAAACAAAAAACTAAATACGTTCCTCTGGACTATCTGAGATACAATTATGATCACCTTCTTCCTGGTACCAGAATTGCACAAGGCTTATTAAGACATCAACAAAAAAGTATCCACCTTCAAATCCATCAGCTGTGACAAGCAGTGATGTCAACATTATTTTTCTGCAACAGAGGGAGGATGTCATCTGCTTAAGCACCAAGCTTAGATTTCTTTGTTTTTGCCAATAAATTGGATTATCAGATAGATTTAAAGTTTTCCTTTTTTAATATTATGAATGGCAGGCTAACCAAGAGAAAATGAGAGAATGAAGAAAAACAATTTTAAACAGAAACCAGGTTTTTTTTTATCAGAAGATCTCAGTTCACCTAGAAGAATAAATAGTAATGTTTAATTGTGAGATGATTTGGATTTCTAATTAAATCTAAAGGCCAGGTTTTTAATTAACATGAATTACAATAGATCAAGGGCTTTTATTAAAATTCATTTTGTTTTAGAAGCAGAAAGTAAGCACCATTTAGTTCAGTAAAGGTTCTTTCCAGGGGACAGATTGCAAACGATATATTTTGCAAGCTAATATAATATGCTACTGTTGTCCTTAGGCAGTTAGGATAATCTTCTGTACTTCAAAATTTGCAGGCACACCTCTGAATTAAGTAACCATAATCTAGGTTAAATTCTATGAGATAATTGGATCAGTGCACTGGCACACATTATGCAACTTGTTGTCTATGAGAATTATAATTTAAATTCTTTGAAAAAGAGTTTATGCTTGATGTATGAAACACTTTATATTCCTTTATATACATGATAATTCAATATTGCTGCTGCTATTTGAAGTGGAAGCCGGGCAGATGAACTGCCATGATTTCTCCATTTAATTTTTAAAAAGCTGCAGAGAATTTTGGTTTTGATCAGAATTCTGACAGTGACCATATGGGATTCCATGTTTTCCCTGTTTTAAATTATCTACTGACTGTTAGTAATCCTTAGAGGGGAGTGTGAGAATGGTGTGTAAGTAATACTGTGTTGGTGTGTTTGTGCAGGTGACTCTAGAAGTGTATAGAACTCCAGAAGATGTGTTGATTGTTCAGATGTTACCACAGTGAAGTAGTCCACACAAGAAGCACCCACAGGAGTACTAGCTCTATCTTTATTATAAGGTTATATTAACAGAATTTTACAAGACTGAAAGTATTTCTTCTATACTTTCCTTTCACTCTCTAGAAAACTAGGGAAGGTCCTTTCTGAAATGTTTCCCACAGTCTCCCCCTTTTGTGGGCTGAGGTACCAGTTACACACCAGCTATCCAGTCTGCAGCTCTCCCTCCTCCTGTCTCCCAAAGTCTTTCCCACATACCATTAGACCAGGGCAGAGATGTCCAGCTTTCAAACCCAAGAACACATTAGAGGAAGCAGTACTGGGCCTTGAGCCCTTCAGAACCAGGCTGTGGAAGTGGTGGGTGAGTGCACACATGCGTCCCCAATAGCACGAGCAGTGGACAAGTGCATGTGTGCACACTCCATTTGCATGAGCGGTGTGTGTGTGTGTGCCCACCGCCTGCATGAATGGAGCTGAGCGCATACGCATGCTTACCCTCCGCTCATGCAGAACCATCCAATTCCCCACTCCCCCACCCGTTGGCTGGTCCGCAAAGGTGGAAAAATTGGTAAACTCTGCACTCGAGGGCAAACTTCTCCAAAACAAGACAAAAACAAAAGTTGATATAATTTAAATGGAAACTTTCATTCAGTGAGGTTAATCTTATTACACTACATGCACCCAGTTGTTTTCCCTCTTCATCACAGTAACACATTATATTCCACTGGTACTTTTGGAGTGGTTTTGAAGTTCCTGCTACCCTTTGGAAGAAACAAGTTTTCCTTCCATATTATGAAGGATAGAATAAGACTTGTTACAGCAACCAATGCTTTTTTCTTTCTGCAGTTAGAGATGCTTTGAGGCAGGGCAATTCAGAACTAGGAAAATAACACAGGGAAAGAGCTCTATTGTTTGATCAAAACAAGAGACCACTTCATTTCTCTTTAGATAATCCCCTCCCCAAATGTCAGTCAATCTAACCAAAAACTTGATTTGGGATGCCCACAGTGTCCAAGTAACTGAAGCAAATGTCTCCATGTGTAACCTTAGTGCTGTGCCCCTGTGCTTGGATAACGATAGCCATACCAATGTCCAGTTTGGTTCTAATAGAAGCACTGTGAAAATAAGGTTTTTAAAATATTCTATTTTCTGCAATGATCTGAGTCAGCAAAGATACTTCCATACCTTATGTTTGAAACCAACAAATCAAGGAAGAAGGCATTGTAACACAAGTATTCTAAGTTAGGTGGCTGAGATGTCTGGAACATCACATTGGGAATGACTGCAATAGAGAAGAAACTGGCAACATAAAGGCAAATGCAATAAAGAATGAATACTATGTGCATTGGCTTTGTGCAGAAATGTAGTGCGGGATGCAGTCCCAAATCTCTGTCAACCACAGCTGCCTTTGTGTCCTGAAAATCTACTCCCGAGGGCTCTTCACAAGTGATGTTTACATCAATTCTGACATAGCAACATGCTGCCATGTTCCCATGACATCACCCTCCTTAACAGCCAAACACATTTTCTTCCAGCTCAGCTGTGGCACCGTTCAAATAGCAAAAGGTCTGTTTTGCAGTTTGCGACAATAGACAATCTGGAGGATTAGACGTGGCCTGCTTTGCTCTTTGTGGGAACTCTTGGCTAATTCCGCTCCCGCCGCCTGAATTGGGAGCTCTCTAGTACTGTAGATTTTCAGAAGCAACCTTATTAATAACCTCACCACCGTTTCTCAAATCAGTTTTATGGCGCCTATAATAAAATACTGTTCAGCTTGGTTTTCTTCGCTTATATAAACTGCCTGTGACAAACAGGTTTCATCTTTCTTCCCAGTCTCTGGGCTAAAATAGGCCATTGTCTCCCTCCACCACCACTCCTATCTCCCATGTAAAGGCTCTCTGCTGTAACATACAACCGGAAGAAAAATTGTCTCGCTGCATAACTAGGGTGCCACCATCCCAGCTTTTGGTATGAATTCATATGCAGGAAGGATGATGTCTAGAATAGTCAGGCCATTTTTGTCCTTGTACAAAGGCCTCAAATGATATTATGCATGAGCTGGGAGAGAATCAGGTCATTGCAACGCAAACTTGGTGATCATCTGGCTTGAGAGACCTTTTAGCATTTGAGGTTTACATGCTTAATAAGGAATGTGGAATACTTTACATTTAATTCCAAAGAGGTTTTTTGAAACATGTGACCAGGGTTGGGCTTTCAAAAATTTTAGCAAGGAGTTCTTTGTCTGGTTGCTGGGTGGGTGTGGCCATGGTGGCATGGCCTAATCAGCCTTCTGCACCATGGCAGGGGTGTGCTTTTTGTCCTCCCCAGGCCCTGGAGGCTTTCTTCGAGCCTCCAGGAAGATGAAAAAGGCCTCCCTAGGCTTCAGATGCTCTGTGGAAGTCGGAAACAGGCCCATTTCTGACCTTCCTGAACTTCTGGGAGGCCCATTTTTTGCCCTCCCCGAGCCCCCACAGGCACCCTGCATTTACCTGCATCCAAAATGGGCTGCATGGGGACTACTGGGAGGGATGGGGTGGTTAAGGCCAGCCAGGGGTGGGATTTGGGGGTTCTCCAAACTGCACAGAAACTTAGCTAGGGGCTCTCCCAAACTCTTGCGAACCCAGCCACCCACCCCTGCATGTACATACAAACACAGCACCTGATGCAACTCTTTGAAAGGATCCCATTTCCCTCTCTGAAACTGGAACAGTTAAATAAAGCCAATGAGGCTACTACGTGAGCCTGAGAAAAGACAGAACTGCTTCCTGGAGTTGCAAACAAGTGGTTGTTGCTTTAATTTTTTTTAAAAATCTCTCTTCCAGTGTCTGGAGATTAGGTCAATTTTAGTAGAATAAGATAGAAGGTATATTTTATTGAGGAAGGGGGAAAATTTTTTTTGTCTGCTGGAAATGCCACCTATCTAATTTAAACCATCCTCCCTGTTCCCAAATTTCCTTATGGAATCATTTTTTGTTCCTATTTTCAAAAATAATGTCTTGCTGTAATCTCCTTGAATTTAGAATGGTACACATTTAAAGATATTAGTATCTACAGTTCATCAGCAATTGATTTTTTGGGAGAAAGTTAGGCATTCTTTTTATTTGCAAATATTCTTTTGTGTCTGTTTGGTTATTTAATAACACAGTAGCATAATCTACTGCCTGTTTTGGTTCAGGACATTCATCTTCCTCCTTTGTGCAACATGATCATTATTGAGATATTTACACAGGCAATTGAAGTAGACCTATTTTATGTCCACAAATAAAATACCACACACAGACAGATTTATACCAACTGGAACACCTGACAATGTGGCAAAGAATGTCAGAAAGCAAGCCAGAAGTGACACACAGCTACAGTCTTAAGTGATGCTGAGGATTGGCATCACAGGATAGTAAAACATCAGCCCTAAGCCATCAGGAAAGACTTCAGGATGAGTCACACCAATGCCATTGGGATATCTTTTTCACTAATAACGCCCCTCCTTTCTGTTCTCCTTCCTTCCTTCCCTTCCTTCCTTCCTTCTCCCTTCCCCTCCTCTTCCTTCCCATCCTTTGAATATATTGAATGTGTGCACTGTTTTCCTTCCTGTACGCACCCTGCATTGCCATGCATTCTTGTTGAATGGCTTTGCACTGTGATGTTTCTTTTGAATTTTGTTTCTGTTATTGTTGTTGCTGTTCTGGCTGTTCCTGTTTTGTGTGGCTGGTGATTGCTGCCATCTCTTATTAGATAGTTTGGCTTCAAGTCTTGGCACTGAGCAGTGGGTAGGTGAGAAGGATTCTGTTTGCGCTTCCCGTTGCCGCCATGGGTCCCTTCCACCTACCACGTCTTCACCCCACTCCCTCAGTGACTGTGTCAGCAGGTCCATGCCCTCTCAGCTTGACCCCTGCTTGATGGATGAGAGTTGGTTTGTTACCCCTCCCCCCTGTTTTACTGCAGAAGGTCCTGATGCTGTCAGTATGGAGAGCAGCCCCATGGAGGACCTCTTGATTGAGCATCCCAGCATGTCTGTATATGTCACCACCACCAGCAGTATCATTGTGGAAAGAGAGGATCCTGAGGAGAACATCCAGGAGAAGTAAGTTCAGTTCCAGACATTTACGAAGAGCCTCCTGTGTTCCTCTTCACAAATTTCGTAGCTGGGAAAAAATATACTGTAGCCCAATATTTCCTGAGCTGGTGGGTTCTCAATGTTTTGAGATCTCCCAGCTTTGCAGGCAGAATATTGTATGTATATTTAACCTTATATAAAATTTACCCAGATAAGTGAATGAGAGGAGCTGAATAGTTTGGGAAGAACTGAAACTTGGAAATACTTCTCCCCCTCCCCCATTTTTGAAGGCTCTGTGAAATCTGTGGGACTTATTTCAAAGTTCATGTGAACAGGGTTATATTATTTGTTTTATAAAGAATGCTTAAGGAATTTTATTTTTGCAACTGCTGGTTCTGGTTTGACTACCACTTCCTATTTTATTAGGCTGGCTGGAATATCACTCTCCCAGTTAAATGTTTTTTCCACCAAATAGATTCCTTGATATAGCAAAATAAATATATATTCAGATATTCTCAACTTTCATAAAGTACCATTCATACTTCTGAGCTTCAGATATGCCTACAAATATGACAGTATTCCTATTTGGGTGTTTGATTCCTCTCTGTGAATAGAAGCATATAGACAGGCGAGAAGTTCTTATCAATGTTGTTTATATCATGATTCCTACTTGCTGGAATCATGTAGCCCAGAAATTTTGCTACCTATGGAGGACACAGTAAATGGACATTACAGCAGATACATGCTCAGATATGCCCCCTGCTGCCTGGATGCACAAGGCCATCAGCAGTCCCCATTCCCTCTCCTTTGGTTTTCATTGCACAGCTAAACTGTCCGCCTGAACAGATCCATCATTACTTAATTTTATCCCTGAAAAAAGTAGGAAGGGACATTTCATGAATTGTCCATACATACAGCTATTGTGCATTTTGCTGTAGATTGTGGGAGTTGTAGCTTGTGTTCCTTATCACATTTATGGATGAGTGGCTTAC
This sequence comes from Laticauda laticaudata, assembly GCA_004320025.1. NCBI lineage: Eukaryota > Metazoa > Chordata > Lepidosauria > Squamata > Elapidae > Laticauda > Laticauda laticaudata. The sequence goes on from BHFT01023394.1 coordinate 58,589, forward strand.
ATTAATTTTTTATGACTCACTCTTTTGCTGTTTAGAGAAACTGATATGCCCTTTTTCCTTTGAAGTAAGCGTTACCATATCAAAGGTGCTGAGTCCAGCTCACTCTGTATGCCTTTTTTTTCTGCAGCGAAATAGCTGAAAACTGTTTACAGCACTGTCCCCCACACCACTCCACTTCTCTTGCTACCAAAGCTGCCATCTTGGAGAAGGTCAATCAAGTGCGTCGGATTCAGAGGGCAAAACAGTTGGCAGAGAAGCACAAGTTGAGTCAGAAAGTCATGAAGAGGCAGAACCGTGCCAGAGAGTGCCGCCCACAACGGGCCAAACCCCAAAGCCACTTTGTCTACCAACCATGCCAGCGCCAGTACAACTACTAAGCTACTTCAGGAAGTCTACACTGTGGGGCATTATCCTTTTAATTTTTAGCTTCACTAGCTCTTCACAATGCTTTTCTCCATCCAAGAGGGTTGTTTTCACTCATTTTCTGAAATTAATCATCCCTCCCCTGTGAGAACTTACTACATTCTCATGAACTTGCAACATTAAATGGTAGATCTTTTGTGGGCTTTTCTTGAGCTTTATCTCTCCCCCTCCCTCTGTTTTTAGCAAAAAGTATGTTTTCTGATCAATGACTTCTTTTTTGAATTTAACGTCCCATCTTCTCTACATCCTGTTTCCAGATTTTGATTTGGATCTCATAGTGAATGAAACACAACATGCCTTGCTAGCATTAAGAAACAAGACAGCAAGTCAACTTTGAATCTCCAATATATGGCTTTTTTAAGTGTTGGAAAAACATACATGTATCTTGGTTGTTAAGAGAAACCATGTTTCTTGTGTGAGTGTGTTTCTTGGTCCTTAGGTAGCATGAATTCACACACTGGCTATTGTAGCAGTTGCCAGTGTTAGACTAATTTGGTGCTTCCAGTGAATATATCACCTTTATTCTAATTTAAATAAGTTACAGGAGGAACATGGTGCCCTGTCATTTCTTTTCATCCCTTGTTATTGCACTAGAGAGCCTGTGACATCAGTGCCTTTCTTTTTGACATCATGCTCATGACAAAAAAACAAAAAACAAAACCTAACAGATTGTGATGTCAAATGGAGATACCAGGTTCCTGTGCAAAATGGAACACAAATAAAACAAGAAAGAAGCCTAACGGATCCCAAGTTAAAGATTAATGACATGTATTTTAACATACTTCTTTCTGTGAAAAATAAATAATTTGTATATTTGTTTCTTTTGCTGAGTTGATGGAACGGCTGCTCATAAATTATCAAGGAATATCCTTAATTGCCTTGAGACTGCACGGCAATACAATGAATATTTCATTGTATATTTCAAAATTCTGGGAATTTTGCCATTGACTTCATATAGAATATAGATAGAACCTGCATTCTCTGTGCAGGATGTCACTTGATGCAAAGCTACAACTTTGAGAGCCCATTTTGAATAGATGCAATTAACATTAACAGTTTACAAATACTACAGAGGAAGTGTGATTATGAAAAGGGCAAAGTGGTAGGACTACTTTTCCTCCATCTAATTAGTTGCATCGTTATCAACTAGTCACTCAAAGAGTTTCTTACAATGCTATTAATGGCTCTATCATTTAATGATCAAGTGTTTACAAAAAGATGGACCACCTTTGAGGGCTCAGAGGTATATTTGAAAGCTTTTGGACACTTTTAGAAAATGGTGCATCTGGGAATGAGGTCCATGATAAATCCAAATAGGTCCCCAAATATCCTTTATCAGAAAGCCGACTGGAGCCATTGATCCCCATTACCCAGCCTTCCTCTCTAAGCAGGTGGAATCAGTATTGTTGTAGCTACCCAGCAATCCTTATTTCCTAAGGACTTTTAAAGGATGCCCATAAAGCCTAGGAACATTCTTATTAGAGGCTGATACGTATGTTTTGCAGCATCCCAGCTTCTGATTATTATTTTTAAATTAAAAATATCTAAATTAAAATCAAGTTGAGTGAAGAGCCCGGTGTGTGCATAAATCGTTTTAAAAAATGCAAACATAAACATAAGTGTGCAACTTTAAAAAATATGTTTCCATGAGGCTGATCATGGACATTTCTTGTAACAGAAATACACATAGCCTTCATATGGAGTATTTCTAAAGTGTTCTTCCTTTAATCTCATGCCATTTAGGTGTGTTGAAATTATATGTTCACAATATCCCTAGCTAAGGTCCATACTGGGTGATGGAAGCTGTAGTTGAACATATTTGAAAGACCATACATAGGGAAGCCTTTACTAAGCAGAAAATGCAAGTGAATTAATGAATATGTAGATTTACATTACATATCAAAGGGGAAAGGATTTTGAACTGTTAAATAAGTGAATGCCAAAGAGAAATGTATGGGCTCTTCAGGACAGAAGTACCCTTCTGTAGGGTAAAGTAGGGATAAGAAACCTATTTGGGTTTAGAATTTTTGAAGCTTGTCACTGGAGTTTTCACAAAAGGATTTCCACAGTAGCGTGGCTGATCACAAAACATCCATTTACCAGATGTCAATTTGGCAAAGTTGCTTTGTTATTGTCCCTAGCAATGCAGGATCCTTCCCACTACTTTTCTTTTCCTTAAGAAGGTCGGTGAGGCTTTTGCTGCGACTACACCCAGTTTTCTAAGGGACTCAGAGGATTTCTGATGAAATCAGTTGATGTAAGTGGCTGGATCTTTACTTTGTGCTGTTAGCTTCCTATGGTTAGTTATTTAAGGCCCTGTCCCACTGCACTTACGGATGCAAAGAGGTTAAAAAAAGCTTGCCATCTGTTGGAAAATGCTATGCATCCGTTGTGTACTCATTGCATACGTGTTTCATACGCCTCTATCATTGAGCATCCGTCCACTGCGATTTCATCCGCGCAAGAAATTTTGAGCTGCACAAAACTTTGTGAATGGATGAACTTTCCACCCATGTACGATGTAAATCCACGACATACGGCACAAACGTTCTATGGTCCGTTTATTCATCCGTGAAACGTTCTGCTGTATCTCTCTGCATCCTCGCAACTCACATCCGCTGCAGCTGAAAACAGAAAGAGGGAGGAAACAAAAGGTACACGGAATGTCTACACAGCGTTAGTAGCACGGAAATAGAAAGGATGTGCAGTGAACGGTTTGCATCCGATATACATCCGAGCGGCATCCCCTTTCCTTCCTTTAGGCATACGTGATGCATCCGCTTCATCCACTATGCATCCGCTTCGCAATTATCCCCCGGAACCCCTTTGGAGGTGTCATCCGCTTTCACCCTCTAGCTTCCTATGAACATCCCCTTTAACAACCCTGCTACATACTACCCACGTCCGTTCTTTTCCTTTCTTTTCCGTTCTGTTTAATGCAAATTTTCACCACTTTTGGGAGCGGATGACAACGGATGGAGCCACCCCCGAAATTTTGCTTGTCCGCTGTGTGCTTTATGCATATGTTTTGCGTCCGTCGGCTAGTGGGACCGGGCCTTTCCATTCAAAGGGTCTTTTATAAAATGGGGGAAAGAATCTGAAGGTAGGAAAGATAATGTTTCCAGCATACTAGGATCCACAGGCACCCCTTGTCCACCTTGCTTTAAAAAATAATGTGCATGAAAATTTTGAAAGTTTGGACTTCCAAGTCCATTTCAACACTGAATGGTATTATTCCCTTTCTGTAGCATCAGGATTATCTCTTTAAATCTACATTATTTCTGAATGAATTAATTTCTTTGAGGTTTTATTGGAAAAGGGTTGCTTCATTAAAAATGATCACTTTTTAAAAGCCACAACAGAGGTAGGATAATTTTTTTCAATTTCTTCTTGTTCATTATATTTTTCTTCCTTCTAATTAGGAAAATGAGAATATTCACGTCCTGTTTTTCAGCTACATTTATTCTTAAAAATATTTTCCACTATGATAGAGATACCATATTTAAATTCATTTCCTGTGTTGATTTTAGGGAACTTTTACCTTGGGACAATTTAAGACTTGATTTTTTAAAAATAAAATCTTAGAAAACCTTTTTTAACTTTGGTAAAAAGGGAACATTTACACTGCAGAAGTAATCCATGGTTTTGCCACACTTATTGACTATATTTGGGGGAAAAACCCACCCAAATGGATACATGAGGGTAATATTGCCCCCCATAAAGTGCAAGAGTTTCAAATCAATATAACTATACAAGAAGAAATATGATAAATATGATTATTTCTATTTACTCCTCTGATATCTCTATGTTTAAATCTAGGGAGTAATTTACATGTATTTAAGAACACAGGTATCATGAGTTTTGTACATTTTTATTTTGAATGACAAATCCTCATAATTATCTTTTGAAGAATCTTAACTACAAAGTAATTTGTCACATGCCATTGGAAAAATGGAGTTATGATCCAAAAACAGAATCCTTGTGGTAAAAGAATTAGCTGTGTAGTTCTATGGATTCTGGTCTATATATCTAAAACTTACAATGGATGACTGAACAGAATGTTTTATACCTAAAGTAGAGGCAGACCTCAATTTTCTTGGTACTTTTCTAAGTACTCAGTTATGTTCTTGATGAACACTATCCTGACAGAAATAAAGATTCTGAATCTAAATTCTTATCTCCAAAATTAAAACAATTCATTTAAATATGTTTAAAAAGGGCAAAATGATGAAAAAAATGTTTGCAAAATGAATAGAAATCCAAGTGATATTAAAATATTTGCTTCTTTCCCCAGTTCTGTCATTCTCACCTATTTGTTCTTTTCCCATCCATAATGATACTTGAACAGTTTCTAAATGGCTCATTTTGATTATAAAGGAATTAGCTGGTGTTAATCACTTTATCCTTACTGTCATGAAATTGATGGCAAATCCATCCCCTACTTCCAATGGATTGGCCTTTCTGCTTTGAACAGTTGTTGATGCTCACAATTATTACTATGGAGACCTGGCAAGGAATCTTAATAGCAGCAGACCAGAAGCTTAAAAACTTAATGCCTGGGAGTCCTTATCTTTTCCTTGGCACCAACTTCTGAGCTCTAGGATAACAGCCAAGAATACCAACCCTGTCAGCATCTTGGTTGTTTCAGAATATAATATTTGTATTTATCAATATGTGCTAATAATCATGCTTTTCCAGGAAGAACTGCTGTTGCCAAGTACATTGGTCACATGATTATATTGTGCTTTATGACTGCATCACTTAGCAATTCCCAGTTGCCATTGTTAGCCAAGGTATAACCTTAATATCAAAGTTTGATGAGATATTTAAAAATAAAGTTCAATTTTTACAGAATTCAGCAGCATTTATCAAATTCTGGCTGATTTTAAAAAAACATGCATGTTTAGACCTGCATATGCATTATGTTTGACTATAGCCCTAATTGTGCACCAGCAACTTTTCCTGAATGTTGACCTTCCATAGGAAACATATATAACTAGGTAGTACTAAGTTGTGCTCGAGCAATTACGAGCATATCCAATGGCTATAAGCTTGACTGGGAAAAAGTTAGAGGCAAACCATTGACAAGAAAACAACATAATTTTATCTACTTAACATTCTAGTAAAACTCAAGGGAATCATTTGTAATTCAAAACCACATACCCAACTTAGTACCACCTAATTATATATGTTTCCTATGAAAGGTCAACATTCAGGAAAAGTTGCTGGTGCACAATTAGGGTTATAGTCAAACATAATGCATATTTTAGTGAATTTTAAAATAGGAATTAACTGCCTGGAACATTGGAGTTATTTTTGGGTTTCACAAGTGAATCCAATTATTAGGTGTCTAATGTTAGATCTCCTCTAACATCTGTAACAGTAACTATTACATCAGTGAAACTGATTGTAATTTTTTCTGAAGCATTTAAATTTTCTAAGTATTAAGTAGAAGGAAGAGGGCCAGGAAGCAAAAATAATAATAATAATTCAAAGAATTCATCTCTGTTGATTTTCTCCAGAACATTTGTGTGAGGGAATTAATAAAACATGGCAACTTCTTGCTGATGGGCCAGTCACTCTCGTTCAGCTGTAGGAAGCAAGCAGTGGCAAACTACTTCTGAAATCTTGCCAGAAGAGAGGGAGGGGGAGGGGGGGAGAGAACACCTTGGACTTCACCAGTGATACCATTTATCTTACAACACTGCAATCATATTCCTATTGAACTGAATGCAATAAAGACAACTGGAAAACCAACACACCAGCTATGTGGCAAGAAATTACCAGATTCAGGAAACATGAGATGCCTTAAATATGTTTACAACCACAAGGTTCTGTCTTATGCCTCTGATGGGTCAGAGGTGCTCAAAGCAAATTGCAAGGCCATTATATCATGCCCTACCTACAATATCCCCAATAGTTCTGCCTGGCTATTCCTGGAGACAAATTGCTTTATTTATTGCATTATAGTAAGAAACAGGACTATTGATTTGGCCAGCAAAACAATTTTTAGATTCCTGTAATATAAAAGAAGTAATTATATAATCATGGAGCTAAACTTCCCAGAAACCCAAATTATTTAGATAACAGTTTTACCCCTGTCTACTTCAAAAATATTTTGCAGCAATATAGATCCAAATAAAGAAATGTTTTCTCCTTCTCATCTAGAATTAGATCCAATACCAATTGAAGGCTAAGCAGCAAAGCTTCCCAACATGCAAGAATATAATTAGAATTTTAACCTCTTTAAACATATGTAGACCTCCCCCCTTAAAAAAAAACACCCAGGCATGATTTTTGTTCTTTTGCAGCTGCATCTATAAAAGAGAAATTCCAGATATGTTGTTCATTGAAGGCTAGAAATGAGACCCCATATCCTGATTTTCTATATGTAAAATGGAGAGAGTAAACACCATATTTACATCTCATATTTGGTTTCTGAAAACCCTAAAAAGGAATACGCACCGGTTAATGTATAAACACAAATATTCACAATTGCAGAGCAACTTCCAAACACTTCATAAAGACTTTCAATTCTTGTGCAAACTATCATCTAATACATTTGTAAAATGCCTGCTTCATTTCATTATGGCTGCAATTCAAAAATTGGCCTTCTTACAAAATGTGATTTTATTGCAATACTGAAAGTCATAAATATATATGAGTCTGTATATTGAGTCTGTACAGTTAAGTCAACAGAAGGTGCTTAAAAAGAAAAAAAACATCTTATTGTGCATGTGTAAGAGCATTATTAATGTTCAACATTTAAAGCTGTGGTTAGCTATGCAATGATTTTGAATCAGTAGGAGACTGTTGTAATAACAGACTTGAAAGACTGGCTGAGTTCTAGCTTTTTTGTCGTTTTCCTTTGTACCAAGAAAATCTACAGCATGGACTCAGGTACAAAACAAGCTGCTGTTATCTTAAAAATACATGTTTCAAAAATATTTGATTTGGATGGAAAATTTTCTAAATGTGTGTCTGTTATTAATCTTCATCTCTTAAAGAAACATAGGAATTTAGAAACAGTAAAATATTTATGTGTAGACAGTTTTATCTTTTTGAATTTTATAAATTTTGCACATCTTTGCCACTGTAGGTTATCAGTGCTTCATGTGGCTCCTTTTTATAGAGAAAGTTAAGATTACACCAAATCTTGGTGCTTTTTTCCTTTATTTCACAAACAAGGTGTTCTAATATGCAATGTGTGAAAAATTGCTTCCCTAGTTTAATCAATTCATTTGTAGGACCAAGAAGGGTCAATTGTATGGACATTTTATTAAAATAATCTGGGTGATTTGGGCCTGTCTACCCTATAGAAGACTCCCAAATCCCTCTCTACCCTTCACACCATTACAATGAGTTTTTCACTGTACAGATTCTAGAAGCCCATCGTACCTTGCTGAAAACCATTTTTTTTAAGGTAATTGATGCTTACCAGCCTGGAAAAGGCCTACAAAACGATTTCTAAATCTCTGAAACTCATAACTTCAGAGTCAGAGACAATGTCTTGAAATGGAAAAATATGAGACAATAACATATTTTCTAAAATTGCTAGCCTATCAAAATCCATTGAAGAACATTGTAGAAAATCACAAAGAAACCAAAACAATATCCAGGAACCTGCAGTCTATTTACCCTTGATCTCAGCCAGAAGATCCAAGTAGATCTGGTGGTTTCTTTCATCTTGGCTGTATCAAAAATGCACTTTGATAACATGGGATTCGTGGAAGAGTATCCAAGGCAGAAGTTGTGGTTCATGAAGAACATCGTGTTTGCAGACAAAAAATTAACCTGTTTGACCCTCCAGAATTTTAAAGGAAGATTCTGCATATAAGTGAATGAAAGGTGGAATGGTTTAGAATAGACTATATGAATATCATAGAAGTCAAACACTTCAATTTATATGGTTGCCCAGTCACCAAGTGACTTGATATGGCTAACAGAATTCAAAATATCAAAAGGAAAAGCATGTTACAGCATAACTCACATCTGATGCATTGAAATGTGCTCACACAGCATCTTAACCCAGTGCTTGGGAGGAAAGTATGAATCTGAACTTGCTACTCTTAGTCCAATCTACCTCGCAAGCTTTATGTGTAGATAAAATGAAAGACTCTTATAATCTCATTACAAGCTCCCAGATTTATTCAGAGCTTACTGTTAAGTGCTCCAAATTCAAAATATTTCAAATTCAAAACATTTTAACTTAATGCTTAGTAGATCTAGCTAATTACATTTGAGCAGCACAATAATTCATTTTTGCATGCAGTTAACTATTAACTTCTAAACCACAGTTCAGGAATAACAGCATTTCTGACTGGTGATCATCTAGCTTTTGTTTAAACACCATCTTCCCAAACAGTTTATTTCTTTGTTGAACATATTTTACTATTGGTATTAAAATCAACCCAGTTTCTACTTCCATGTAATTTAATCCCATTGGCTGGAAAAACTCTGAACCATTAAGTCCTGTCTTCTGCATTATAACTTTTCTAATATAACTGAAAACAAATAAACATATCTCCTGATACGTTCTCTTCTCCAGGCAAACAAACCATCTCCAGCTGATATTCATATTTTTTCCTTCATGTCTCTTTATATCTCCTCTTTTCTGGACATAATCCAATTTATCAATTTATTTATTAAATATAATGCCCAGAAATGGACACATTTGCAATCAACAATGGCAAATCTATGACATACGTTAAAGATGATATACCACAAAATTTTGGGTGACACGCTGGCATTCACCACACCCATCTTCTTCAATTCTCAAAAGCATGCTCCATGCTCTCATAATTTTCAGATGCTGTGGAGGCTGCATAGAATGGGATATGCTCTTGTGTAGCCTTAGGACCAGAGGTGGTATTCAGCAGGTTCTGACCAGTTCTGGAGAACCGGTAGCAGAAATTTTGAGTAGCTCGGAGAACCAGCAAATACCACCTGTCTGGAGATTCTACAGTATCCTTCCCCTACCACGCCCACAGAACCAGTAGTAAAAATTTGAATCCCACCATTGCTTAGGACCCTTTGAAAATTTCACAGAAAGAGATATGCTTTCATGTGGTTTTTGGAGGCTGCAGAGGTCATGAAGAGCCTTCTATGAATCTGCCTCAAGAATGAAGACCTTATGTGACCCAAAACAGCCCTGGATAAACCAGAGGAACCTGTCAACAGAAAAAGAACAACACTTGAAAGTAAATGTGCACATGACAGAACCTGGGCAGTGCTGGACCGTGCAAACAATGACATCATTCCACAAGGCTTGCTCTCCTTGGGAGAGCGGTGTGACCTTTTTATATGGCAGCAATGGTGCTAGGGCTGAAGTGAAGGCCTGGGCCTCAACTTTAGACTCAACCTCAGCACTGCTGCTGCTGAATGCTGCTCTTCAGCATGTCCCAGATGGGGCAGGAAGGGGAGATATAGAATAGTTCCTTTTTTTTCGTGGGGGGGAAGGGGAGGGAATGACACATCAGCAGAATCAAGTTAAGCATTTTCTGAAGTTTTGACATGTCAAGCCCAAATGGTTTGCCATCACTGTTCTAGGTGGTCTGACCAAGGCAGAATAAAGAAGCACAAAAATGTACAATATTTCCTCATATCGCATCAATTTGTATGTCTTCACAAACTTCATTTTAGATTGTCATTGTAAACTTATCACTATGCAAGAATAGTACTTATTATCGATACATCATTTGCATACACAAGGGTTAGGTGTACGTAGCCAGGTAAATTGCTCCCTAGAATACAGACAATGCCAGTGAGAATTATCTGTCCAATGTTCCAAAGCAGAAGGCTGGATCAGGTGGGTAAGATCCAGAGGTCCTTTGAGACCACCAGCCTTCTAATCCAGGGGTTAGTTGGTTCCATTACAAATATTGCCAATGCCAATAGAAAGAGGTTGTCCAATGTTTAGATGGCCTTATTTTTGCTTCTGCAATTTGATGGCAGTAAAAAGGACACAACTGCTTCAAACTATTTTGTGGTGTGCTATGGTGTAATTGTAAAGATACCCGAAATTTTTGAGTTTAACAAGAGCAGACTAACTTTCTTTTAAGTGCAGTGTCCCTCATTGCTGCTATGCATTGGTCATACTGCATAGTTTCCTGATGGTAAATGTCTGTTCTTCTTCATGCAGAGATAAGGAAGTTTTTATATAAATAGAGGAAAGACTTAACTGTAGGAGCCAAGGCTTCCTCTTCTCAAAAAACCTATTTGTTGATATATTTCACCTTGCAAAGCATATGGGACAGATGAGGATAATTTTTAGTGCTCTGTACAGGTTTTCTTCAATGTTATAATTGTAGCAACTGTAGATCAGAAGCTGAAAGAAATGAAATGTTCCATGCTGTTCTGAAACTCCTCAATAACCTTCTTTCCATACAGAAGGATGTAGAGACAAAATAATTTATCTCTAAAATGAAGTATAAGTCAATGACATTTATTTAGAGCACTAGGATAATCCACATTTTACAAATCCTCCAATTTCATTTTGTTTCACTGGTCCTTTTCTACAAGAAATACATCAAACCTACTATATAATAAAACTATTTACATTTCCAAGACTGGGTCATATATAACCCTTTCAATTGCTATTCACATACAGTACTTGACAAACAGCACAGTACAATATTTTAATGTCTAAAAATGACAACCCTGTACTCTATTTGTCCTATGAAAAGTGAAAACACAATAATAAATTTACAATTATGAGATTTTTTTACAACACACTAGATCTGATGTACTAAGCAAGACTTTACAAAACCAGAAAGTTTAACAAATAGACTGATATCTTCCCATTATTACACCTTTAAAAGAAAAGAGTTTGCATTTATTGGAAACATATAATAATAAAATTAATTTCTGTACAGAACTGTAATTTTTTTTAATATTTAGCAAGAGATCAGAACTCTGAATTTCTAAGTAAAATTCACACATTTATACAGCTTGCATATCCATCCAGTAATTCATTTGGATTTTCTTCTTTTTGACTGCATAGCACCAGCATTTGTTTCTAGAGGGGAGAAATTAGTTTGAAAAAAAATATTCACAAATCAATTAAGTATGAACATTTAAATAAAATAGATACAGGGAATTATTTTCTGTTTTAGGTAAAGAGTCCACCATGTTCTTTAGATAATTTCTTTAATTTACTGAGCACAAGTCTTTGTTCGAATCTTAAAAATTCAAAAACAACGTTGTCTATCATAGTATTAAAAAAAGGAGCAGGAGCAAACAATTATATCTGGACAAATTATCAACATAATCTGAACATCCCAACCCTATATGTGTTTATTCAGCATCTTACTCTACTTAGACAGATCTAGTACTACATGCGTACTGTTACAGAAAACAGGATTACCAATTTTTCAGATGAGATAGTTATACCAGGATTGTATTTTCTCCTAAACTTACTAAAAACGTAGTTTTGAATAAAAGTATCTCATACTTCAAAGCAATATTTCTTTAATATGATGGGCATAACATTAATGGAAAAGCAAATGTATTGTATAATGATAATTGAAAACATTTTCTTGGGTATCTCTTATTGAAGAATAGAATGTAATTTTATATCAAATGTCATATTTTATTTTCCACAAAGGGAATTGTAATATCTATTCATTCAAATCGTTTTTTTTAAAAAACCCACATATTTCATTTTGTGTGGGGAGAGGAGGGAAACTGTCCCCTTTGGTGATCTCATTTTCTGAAATAGCAGACAGCTGTCCATCTCACAGAATTAACACCTGAATATCTGCAAATTGAACCACTCTTCCATAAAACGTCATATAAAATGCAACAATTTCTTATATGGGCCAAAATTAGTTCATTTCCATTGGTAGCTAAAGTGAAACTTTAATTAAATTAAAATTAATTTCAACATTGTGCAAAGCAAGGTTTGCTGATACATTTTTTGTGTTAGAAACTATTTTAAGTCTTTTAATATCTAACAAAGATTTAGTGTAGGCACCCTAGTAAAACTCTTGAATTTTAGTGATTTCCTATATAAACAGACCCAACCTCTACCAGTGTAAAGTTAAATCAATCTTTTTGAAAAATAAGAACATGCTTAGGATTTATGAACAGTTGTTTACTAGATTCAAACTAATTAAAAGGGCAATATGGCAGGTGCAGAAGTCTGGGCATTCTGCCAGTATGACTCTCACCTCCTCTGGCAAAAATAACTATCTTTCAAACATTTAATACAGCCAGATTAAGGTCCTTGTATTTTTGAATTTCAGAACTCTTCTAGTTGAAAGATATTAGCTCCCCTTGTACATATTGTGTGTTTCGGATTTCCTCCAGGATTTTCAATATTCTTTTTGATGAACTTTATATTCAGCTAACTAACTGTGACAGGCAGTTTGGTGTAGTGATTAAGGCGTGAGGCTAGACACTGGGAGATTGGGCGTTCTTGTAGGCATAAAGCCAACTGGGTGATCTTGGGCCAGTCACTCTCTCTCAGCTCTAAGAAGAAGTCAATGAAAACCACTTCCAAAATCTTACCAAGAAAACTGCAGAAAGTTATCCAGGCAATCCACAGGAATCAGCATTGATTTAAAAACAAACAAGCTAACAGTAGGCCTAACAAGTCAATCACCTTTGAGAGGCTCATTTCATCTTTACTCTAAAAATAAGGAGTACTGAGTCAACTGAGTATCCAAATTTCTGCAACTGCTATATTCATATTTTCTTCTTTGGAACTTATATGAAAAGTAAGGAAAAAAGGCTGTCCATGACTCTGTATCAACTCAGGGGTGTGCCACTTTTTGTTCATTTAGGGATTCTTTGAAAAATACAATTTGAACAGGATGCCTACATTTGTACATGTAACTTTATCGAGCCATTTGCTTTGTCTGCTAATTCTGCAGAAGAGTCTAAACAACAGAAAGGAAAGCTAAAACTGGATACATCATATTTATTCATCTTTGTTCCCATTTCTGAAATTCAATACCACGTATAAAATAAAATGTACCAAGTGCACTTGTTATCTAGCTTCTTTTTTTATTTTTATCTTTGCTCAAAAGATTTTCTTCCCTACCTTTTGTAGTGCTGGATGCTGATGCTGGTCTTGATGACCTCTTGCGCTGACCATTCTCCATTGTCTCCTGTACTACTGCAGGCTCCTCTGTCCTTGAATTTCTTCTACTTGGAGTTTTAGTTTTTTCACAGTTCTCCTTTGACTCATTACTGATAAAAAGGAGATAATGGTTATGTGTTTATAAACAATTTGTGGCAAAAGAAAAGTGATATCTATAAGCTAGACAGTATCAGCATTAACTTTTCAACAATAAATGTTTCTAGAAATGTTAATAGATAATAACCAGACATTACTCCATATATTTTATAAACCCCAGGCTAATCTTCCAAGGTACTAAAGCACATAGTTTGCATTTGTGACACAAAGTTAGATCTGGAAACCATTTCAGCAGAGTGAGACAAAACATATTTCTTGCCTTCTGAACAGAAAAATAATGTGTAAAAGGATGGCCTTAAAGAGTTGGCTCTTTTTTAAAGTACTTACTGGAGCCCAGTAAGTCTAAATGCTCATGATTGGAGGAGTTTTGTTTCTATAATGTTCAGAGTTTTTGATGGAGGTTTTATTAGGGTTTTTTTTATGCTACTATTGTTATAAAATCTACCGTTTATGGTACATAAGATAGGCAGCCATATAACTCTTTTAAATAAAAAGAAATAAAACAAAAAGCACAGAAATTGGAGCTACACTAAAAAAAGCTTTCCATTTCATTCAAAGAAAAATTATCTGGTTTACAACATTTAATTGAAAGACGAATCATATTAAGCTTTTTCATAAACAGTTCTTAGATAAGTGTTATCATTTTCTACATGAATTATGGTCTACCCCAGGAAACAGGATATCTTTGGAATGCAAAATCCATTTCACATGCAAATCTTTGTAAGAACCAAATCTTAATTTGCATTACCTCTCTGTCTATTATAGAGGTGGCGGGAGGGGATCAAGACTAAACATGCCCAAAACTAAAATAAAGCATCCTGCTTTTTATGATATACAATAGATACATATTCACATAAACTTGCACCAAAAAGATTTACTCTTTGTATGTTGTAACTAATTACTTACGAAAGGCTAGTGATAATGGCAGGATTTGCTTCCGGATCTGAAAAGAAAAAAAAACATTCCAATCTAAATTTGAAGTCCATATATGTATGTTTATGAATATGAAAATAATTTCTGGGATTACTACTTAAAATAAGTGATGGGCACAATACTGGTTAATTTATAATATTCAGAAATATGTATAAAACAAAATAGTTCTGCATAATAGGAATTCTGATCCCAAAATAAAGATCTTTTCAAATTATAATAACTATACTTAATTCACTAGATTTCAGAATTCTCCTCTACCTGACTACATATAAGTTAACTGGATATTTAAGCTGTGACCTTGTAAACCTGTAATCAAAATTTGGTAAGATAATTTATTGTTTATCTGTTAGAATGTTCTTCCCCATTTCTGTCTGTCCTGCTCTAAATAACAATTATGAATTAAATCCCATTCCCAACCCACATTCTTAAGTTGTGCTTGTATGTGATGCTCTAGTTTTGCTCAGGAATGCCTGTGCACAATGCTAATGTTATCATTTTGTTAAATATTTTTAGCTCAGGGTCAGCTATGCTCTGAGCTATGTTCCTTCAGAATATATCAAACTGATAAAGCACAATAAAAGTATATTAATTCTCATATAATTCTTGCCCAGATAATCTGTCTAGAAGAGAGCATCAGATCAATTCTCTTCAAGGTAGCAGGTACCACAGTTTACTTAATAAGGCATTAAATGCCTTGAGGTACTATTAGCTAAAATGGGGAAATGGACTGATTCAAACAGCTTGCCCATTTCCTTCGACATAAACCTGAAACTGATTGCAAAAAATCTGACATATTTGTATCACACAATTCCATTGATAATGCCATAAAAAGTACCTAAAGTAAATCCATGTGGGTTCTAATAGGCTTATCCTCACTAATCTGAAAAACTGTCACACAACACATTTAAGAATTCCAATTTAATTCTTGAACTCTGAAGCCAGAAAACTTCTCCACTTAGCTTCACTATCAGTTAGACAATTACTCAAGGATGCAACACAGAAGACAAACCAAGACTCTTTCCCCCCTTCTTTTACTTCCATAACAATCATCAAATATGTTCTTGCCTGTGTTTGGTCAAGCTTTCTTTAACATTTGGTTACTGTCTGTTTTAAAATAAATTGTAGGGCTGAGCATCACATTTGAGAGAGGGGCTTAGGAGGGCACACTACATTAACAATGTATTCCCCATTAAAATATTAAAGCACTAGATATAGTCCATGCACATGTGGAAATATAAGGATAGTCAGAGAGTGCCTTCAAAGAACTGACACTGAGGTCTCCGGAGTATGCAGATGCTTTTGTGCTTAGAAGAGGCATTAAATGGTCAGGGAACACACTTTGCAATTGGCCTCTTTCAAATGTCTTGCACAATGCTAATGCTTTGTGCAGAAACCCCCAAACCACATCCATCTGTAATAATCAAAGTACTTTACCTTGTAAGTAAAGTCAAAATAAAAATTATATTCAAAATTATTTTAAATGTATTTCCTTGTTTAAGGAACTGTCCAGTATAAAATTCAGTGTAAGATCCAACATAATATAAAATTAATTTTGAATGTACAAGATATTTTATTTATTTGTAAAGAATATAGACCATCCCACCAACGCATTACAACTCTGTGTAATTTAGAAAAATAATAGAAAATGTAAAGGTACATAATGTAAAAAGGAAGAGCCAGGACATGAAATACTAACTGAAACTGGATTCATCATCCACTCTGATCTAAAGCCTGGGGAAACAATGAGGTTTTGAAGGCATATTTAAATAAGGTCAAGTGTGGATGTCATATGAACCGCAGGGGCAATGTTGTTTCAGAGGGCATAAGGCCCAATTCTTGTAATTTAAAAACAATTCTTCTAATGGAATATATTGCATATGTCCAGTTAATGAAAAGAAGGACTAGGGTGACATGATAGCAGTGTTCTGATATCTCAGGGACTGCCACAAAGAAAATGGAGTCAAGGTATTCTCCAAAGAACCTGAGGGCAGCACAAGAAGCAATGGGCGGAAACTAATCAAGGAGAGAAACAACCTAGAACTAAGCAGAAATTTTCTGACAGTTAGAACAATTTATCAGTGCTTCCAGAAGTTGTGAATGCTCCAACACTGGAAGTTTCTAAGAGATTATACAACCATTTGTCTGAAGTGGTATAGGGTTTCCTGCCTAAGCAGAGGGTTGGACTAGGCTTCCAAGGTCCCTTCCAACTCTATTATTCTATTCTATTCTAGTCTAGTCTATTCTAGTCTATTCTAGTCTATTCAACTCTACTCTATTCTATTTATATAATGTACATCCTACCTAATTATGTGAAGTGTACAAAATTATAAACTCACCAACATTGATTATATAAATTACCTTAAATATTCAAAACGATTGTCTTTTTGTTCTAAGCATTCCCTTTCTAATTTGATGGCTGGCCATTGAGCATTTCTACAAACAGTAACATTTTCTCTGAAAATAAATATACATTCATGAAATAAAATATAACATATTGCGACTAGCCTATGGTGTCTGACTTTTGGTACATCCTGGATATTGTAATTATACACACAGATACAAGTTACAATTAAAATTACTTATACACACACGCACACACACAACTTCATGAAGCCCTACATCAGTTATCTAGAAAATCATACCTGTTCTTTGAATAGCACTCTCTGGTATTGCAGTTAGAGTCTGACATGAAGATGCTAAAGCAAGAAAAAAAAATTAAAAATCAATCTATGATACAATCTTAAGAAACATTGTACATAAAATTCATTTAGACTATGCAAGGGAAGGAAAAAGAGATTTATTTTATATGGCAAGATACTGTTGTTCCAAGAATGGAAATTCCAGAAACAGAACATTCTGTTCTACAATGTTTTGGGAATACTATAAACCAGCTAGGAAAATCTATAAAAATAATGTGCTAAATGTAAAAATCTCTTAATTATAAAATGATGGCTAGTGTTCTAATTAATTGAATTTTGATACATTAAAAGTTACTTTGTCAACTTGAAATACTGATATATTGAATCTACTATACTGGTATATATAAAATATTAGCCCATAGTTCTATTTTTGTATTTATACATATTCAACAATATGCTTATGACTGTATCCTTAGACGTATCTTGGTTTCTGATACCTGCAAATTAGGAATGAAATCATCAAAAGGTCTTCCATGGAGAAGATTTTATCTTATGTTCACCAGATAGCAACCCACATCATCTTCTTTTTTGGAGGGGTGGGGGTAGGAGAGAGCTCAGAATCAGAGTTGACTACTAGTGACTGACTGGTTTAGGATTGTAATTAATTTATAACGTACTCTTTGTTGTTGTGACTTCAAATTAGGGTTTAGTCCTGGCAACTGCCTTAATTAGTCCCTGCAGTTTTCTTGGCAACATTTTCAGTAGTTTGTCTTTCTGTTCTTCGTAGGACTCAGAGAGTATCATGATATCTTAATTGCTGCAGCAAAATGGTTCCCAACCCATATCTACTTCTGAAGGTTTATAGCATTACAATGGCAAGTCAATGCTCTGATAGTTAGAAAATAACTATTTGTTACATTGCATGCATCCAAGTTCTTTTTATGTATTCAACATTACTCTGCCAAAAAAGCCCTCATTTTTAGAAAACTATTTAGAGACATTTAGAGAACATTTTATAGAACTATTCATTTTTCCTTTTGATGAGCCCTTCTATCATTTTCTTTGCTTTTCATGAAGGTACACTTAACTTTCTGCAATTATTTGAAACTTCGTATCATACAAGAATTGAAAAAAAGTATCCTTTCTTCTTCTACCAGCAACAATGCCCCTTATATGAAATACTGCCAGAGATTTCAAAATCCAAGCTAATGTCACTAATCTTTAGAGTACAACTTACTTCTCAAACAGTACTATCCGTTATTGCTACAGCTGGACATATGCATCTGGCATCAACCAACTAAATTTAAGGAAACTCAGTTCAAAATATAGTTACAGCATTACAAAATAGGAAGGGAACTTCTAGACCACTGAGTTGAACTCCGGCAAGAATCCAAAGTAAAGCATCGCTGGCAGATGGCTACTTAACTTTGGTTTGGGCATACTAAGTGAAAGGAGGTCCGTCATGTTCCCCCAAATTTTATGTCAAGCTACTCATGCAGTTAGGAAGCTTTTCCTAATATTCAACTGCAATCCTCAGAATTCTTTCCAATGCTTCAAATAAGATCTCATCAATTATGTATATATACCTGGATGTTTCCTATCCAAACCTTAATACAATAAATACATTGGGAAAAGAGAGAAATTCACTGGGGAATTCACCAGTCCTTGTCTTTAACATGCGCTATAATGTTGACAATAAGTACAGCACAAGTATAGTGTTGTGCTTAGAATAACCAGAGTAGAAAACAAATTTTACATCAATTCAGTTTTCTGTCAGCTGAAGGACTGGTACAGTGCACTAACTCAGTCATTTAACTGAATCCCAAACTAAAATTCTCTCAATTCTTTCAGGTTATTCTTCATTTGTATGGATTTTTCAATATTTATTAGTATGTTTCACCTGATACCAAAGATAAGAAACAAAATATGATATGTAAAAATATTTTTCCCATTCACTGTGATTGTGCTACTTGTTTAATAACCCAGACAAATATCATTGCAGGGTTAGCATTAATATTATGAACTTTCCATTTTGGAGCATTAGTATGCCTGAAGGTTTTTACACCAGGGTTTTAAACAATATTTCATTCGAACTATACATTTTTCATAAAATATCCTCCCGTCAATTTTTCCAAAGTTTCAGGTCTGACATATGCAAACAAGAGTGGTCTCTTCCAAATGTTTCTGGTTAAAAACTCCTGTATGAAGAATATTAAGCAGATGCATTCTATTTGTTTATTCTGGCAAGAAAGGCTTGCCAAAGTACATGGGATACATACCCATATTATGTGGTAATTCATGATGGGTTTCCACTTTCTCATCTTCAGATGCAATCCCAATCTGTTCATCTGCTATACTACCAGGATTTCCATTACTCTGAATTGAAGATATGATTTCAGACATCACTGGAGTGCTTACTACTGACAGTACAGTAGTAGTAGGAGTGCCACCTGGTAAACTTAGCGATACTGATGCAGGAACAGTAGCAGTATTACCAGTATTTGAATTACTAGTTCCACAAGTGCTGTGTTTCAAAAGAGTGGAAGCCGGAGCTGCCACAACATTGTCTTCTACTTCTACAGACTGTTCTGCCTTCATGCTGCTAGGAACTGAAGCATCTTGTTCCTGACACTCTATTTCTCCTTCCACAGCATATTGTTCTTCCCCGTTATCAAAAACATCTGTGACTTTTTGGCATGCTTTTGTTAGCAAAAACTGACCAATTCTGTCCACCTTTCCCTTTCCCTTAGCATTTGAAACTGGACTTCGCCGGTTGCTAGAAGACCCAGGGCTATGTGCACGAGATGGAGAAACCCCAGAAGTTGACTGTGAGGCTGTTTCTGTGGTTGGGTCAGCAGAGGCACAATTTTGAGAATTCATCTCCTCTAAATTGAAATCTTTACTTAAGTGACTGGGAGGATGTGAAGAAGTGCTTGAAGGAATAGTTGATGGAGAAGGAAATGGAGTAGTTGTTGTTAATGAATTAATAACCAATGGTCGGTTTGTTGACATACTTGTGACAGCAGTATTAGTTGAAGAGCTAGGTGTAGAAGGCCCAGATGAAAACTTTATATTCTGGGATAAATGTAAAGGACCAACAACTGTAACAGGCTGTGATATTAAACTAGAATTAGAAGTAATTGGGGTTGCAGGAAGTGTATTTGTTTGAGAACCTTTCATAACCTGAATGATTGAGGATGAATTTATAAACACTGGAGTAATAAACTGAGGTCGAGCATTTGCTTGAACTGCTGTCCCTTCTTCAGACGTCAGAACTTTATTACCAACATTAGGCATGGTGACAACAGTAGACATTAATGTGGGCTGCATATGAGACGGCAATGATGCTGAAGTGTTTGATGATGACGTAATGGGATTGGAAGTTACAAATACTGTTATTTGATTGGGTGAGATTGATGTAGAAAGAGAAGTAGAACTAATAGGTCTCTGTACTGCTGGAGACATATTTTGAGAAACATTTGAATTTATGTCTCCCAACTCTTGTTGTACCGGAGTTGAACAAGATGCTGTATTTGCAGATAAATTTAGAGAACAAATGGGGTCTTTATTAGAAGAGGAATCCTGTGAAGGAGGGGGTATTCCGGAAACCTTTTTAAATTCATCTGCACAAGTTACTGTGGGAGGTACCTCAAGGCCAGGGAGCCCAGGTTTGATAGTAACATTAGGGGCACCCGAATTATCAAGAAGTTGACTTAAGGATGTTGGTGCTTCGCGCATAGCTGGGGATAAAATTATGTTATTTTCATTTAGACTGGGAAGCTTAGAAGATTCTGTGAGAGGCACCTCTCTTTTCTGTTGCTCTTCACGTACCAATATTTTGATTTCTTGACTGGGAACTTTTAATTCAATGTGCTGCTGATCTTTATTCACTGAGACAACCTGCATATTTTGGCATACACCATCTTGAGAAACACTGAAGCTTTCCTTGCTTTCTTCTGAAATACCAGCCATAACAGATATGGGAATTGCAGGGTTCTGAGCAGCTAACATACCATTATTTTGAAAACTTCCAGGCATAGCTGTTTGCAAAGGTGGGCCAACCATAATATTTCTCTGTAAATCCATGTTGTGCATAAGTGTGGGATTCTGCTGAGAAGTCAAAGCTAATTTAGCCGCTTTTGAATTTTGCCTTCCAGGACTTGGTGTGGTTTTCCTGCTGGATCCAGGACTAGATCTTCGACTGTTACTTGGACTGGCTCGCTTTGCCCCACTTACATTTGTTTGTTTTCCTGGATTGACAGCCATTGGATCCAACTTGTGAGTCTGGGGGGAAACAAAACTGGATTGACTGTTCATTGTGAGATTTGAGGGTGCTTGGCCAATGGCCTTCAAAGTGGTTGGATTAAGACCCTGTTGATCAAATCCTCTGTTAAGATTAGGTCTGGGGGGCAAAGGAATATTAATCTGAGGAGGAAAAAGACCAGCAATAGAAGCATTCAGCCTCTCTGGAGATAAACTTATTTCTGATGGTTCTGTACTTGGTGGGCGATTATTGGGAGTCTGAGGATAATATGGTCTTGGACTTGCCCTGTTTGGTGTTTTAGGTCTTGACGTTTGTGATGCAGTAGGAATATTTTGAAAATGATGTGAATGTGGGCCTGGAAGAGAATTAGACTGCTGCTGAGGACTTGTTCCTTGGGGAGTTGACATCTGAGGAAGTCCAGATTTTGGCCCTGCCATCATTATCTGGTTTTGTGAAACTATTAAATGAGACGCTATAGTGTTTTGAGGACCTGAAACTGATGGAGCTTCAGGTCCATTTCCCTCAGGAACAGAGGAAACAGATGAAATATCTCCAAGTGGAGAACTGGTAGGGTTTTGTGAATTATCAGTGTAAACCATCTTCCGTGTATTGTTCACTAGAGTTGGATTGTTTGACATCGGAATTCTTTGCTTATCAGGAGATGGGGGCACTATACCAGGACCTTGCAGACTAACCATAACTGGCATGTTGCCTCCCTGCTGCATTGCCATTCTTTGTGTTTCTACATTTAAAGAGCTCCTAGACTGATGGACACTTTGGGAAACAGGAAGCCTGACTGATTTAGAATCTTGCTGCATCATGAGCATCATCATCATCTGTTGCTGCTGCTGCTGTTGCTGCTGCTGCTGTTGCTGTGACTGTGTCTGTTGAGATGTGAGTGGTGACTGTTGCTGCTGCTGCTGCTGTTGTTGCTGTTGACCATGCTGCAAAAGCTGAGGAGGTATTTGCTGAAGTGATCGTTGTTCAATTGATTGAGATGGGTAGCCTGTAGATGAAAAAAAACAATCATTTATCAAAATCTGTTGCAGCACATTACATTTTAAAATAATAATCACGGGTTAGGCAGGAAGACAAGTTACAACCTCTCACTTTTTAAACTGGCAGAAAAGATAATTAATACACAGAACATTAGGTTTAAGTGAAGAGTGGAGAGAAGCTAACTGTGGAGCCTTCTCCCTCCCCCAGTGTTCCTGGATTGAATTAGGACTGATGCTATTTAAATTATTTAAACAGAAAGAAAACCCCCTGAGTTCCCCAAACCGGTCAATTCGTTATGATGAAAAAAAAGTATGAATCCAGAGACCTCTAAAAGATTTCTGTCCATTATGAAGTAGTCAACAGAAAGATAAATGAGGCTCAGTGTAAAGAAATGCAAGTAAAGGTAAAATCCCATCTTACAATCTTTTACATACTGTGTACTGTCCAATAAGGTGCAACTTATTAGTGGCTAACAAGTAAAGATTTCAAAGTCACCACAAATAGCTCATTGAAAAACATTATGTTGTTATATGTCCAAATGAAACTGGCAAATATTCAATGATATAGTAATTATTGGTAAAGCCATCCATAGCTTCTAATGTAAGAACATTAGGAATACAACTGGGCTTACTATGATGATTTGAAAAAGACTAAGAAAAGTAATTAAGATAATGAAGCAGTTGGAACATGCTTTGAAACTTTGTGGTGCTGTTTAGAAGAGACTACTACAGGATGCCAGTTTATTAAAACATGCATAATATTAAGAAATTTTTTTCTCACTTTTCCTCATTCTATCACTATTGAAATGTGGAGTTAACCAATTACTTTAATTAACACCTAAGTCTGAAAAGTTTGGAGAAAATAGTTCTGTAATTGCAGCTAA
This sequence comes from Laticauda laticaudata, assembly GCA_004320025.1. Classification (NCBI taxonomy): domain Eukaryota; kingdom Metazoa; phylum Chordata; class Lepidosauria; order Squamata; family Elapidae; genus Laticauda; species Laticauda laticaudata. The sequence goes on from BHFT01023394.1 coordinate 81,931, forward strand.
CCTACAGAATATGTTACACATATTCATGTAATATGTCAACAATTATTGACCAAGAGTTGGATAGATTCTCAGAAAGCGGTAGCCTATAGGTTAATAATGAATATTGATTGTAACAGTGAAATATACAATATAATTGATTTTTCAAATATTGTTATCTAATTCCAACTATTAATTTTTTGAATTATGAGTTGTTTATGAGAGACCATAATGCTGGATGAAAACATTTATTTTATACTTGTTTGTGGACCATTTTGCTGTGCTCCTAATAAAGAACAACATTTGATCCAGTATCTAAAAGGCTTTGAAATAGCAGAAAAATAACATTCAGGATATTTGAAACATTGCAAAATATATTACCAAACATATTTGTTATAAAATATATTTATTACCTGTTGGCCTATTTGTGAAGTCCGAAAGTTTATGTCCACTGTTATCCAAATTTATACCTTGCTCTCCTGGCAATGGTGGCTGCTCCACTTCTTCAAGGCCAACTGGGCGTGATTCTGAAGCACTAAGGATAGAAACATGTATAACTAATGCAAATGTAATATTTGTTTTAACTTTATGAATGCATTCTATGTTCATCAATATAGAAATATATCTGTTTAAACATTAGCAAGAGCCATTTGGTGTAATGGCTTAAGGCACCAGGTTACAAACCAGGAGACCATGAGTTCTAGTCCCATGTTAGGCATGAAGCCAACTGGGTGACTTAGACCAATTACTCTTTCTCAGCCCTAGAAAGAAGGAAATGGCAATTCTGAAAATCTTGCCAAGTAACTGTAGGGAAGTCAACACTAATTTGAAGGTACAGCAATAAAAAGTATATCATAAATTCATTATAATTGATTTCTTATTAGATCCAAGAAATGCCATATTTGTCTAACTGATGCTGATACAATTCAGAATATTCTCTTCATAACTTTGGTTCATTCAACATAAGATTGCAAAAGGAAATTTTCACATGCTTCCCTTAAAGCTCCACTATATTATTTCTTCTAACCAAATTCCCTTTTTCCTAATTAACACAGCATATATGCCAGTCTGGTATAGTAATTAATGAATCAGGCTAAAAACCCATGAGACCATGTAGTCCTGCCTTGGGCAAGAAGCTAGCTGGGTGACCTTTAATCAATCTCTCTCAGTCCTAAGAAAAAGACAATGAAAAGCTACTTCCCAAAAACCTTGCCAAGAAAACTCTAGGGACTAGTCCAGGAAATTGTCAAGAGTGGCTAAAAGTACAAAATAAAAAATGAATGAGCAAAGCAAAGCCCATTCTATATATTAGGTTAGACAAATATTTTTTATGTACAGTTCATGCTTTTTTGTTTCTTGGTGGCTAAAGTCAATAGGCAGGACACTATTATAGTTTCTTCTGGGTGGGTGAGAATGACATCTTTTTCTGAGCTGCTTTCTTTATTGCTATACCTTATTGCAGACCTTCCCAGAGGTCACCAGGGGTTCTGTAAGAGCTCATGACTGAAAAAAGTAAACATTGTTTTTTGAACATTCAGCACCTCATAATGCTAGCACTTAAAGTGGTGGGAATTTTTACATGCTACAATTTTCAGCTGCCACTTTGCTTTAGTTTTAAATGTTGTAAAACATGGATTGCATAGATGAGATGTAAATTGCACTGTGAAGTCTTTATATTTTTTGCTATTTTTATACTGAGGTTCCTTTCAAAGTTTGCTCCAGAGTAAAAAAAGTTGAGAAAGACTGCTTTATAACTATACTTTGACTTTTAGGGCCAAGTACAGTTTTGATATGTAAGTGGATTAGATAAATATAGTAGTTAGTTTAATGGACTTTTGTGACAAAATATTCTTAAAACAGGGAGAAAATTAAATGTGAGTTGCATGGGTTGTTCTAATAATTACTATTAAAAACCAGCTACTGCATATATTAAATTAATAAATGGCATACTGCATATAAGTCAATATATCTTTTATCCATTATTCTATTTCACCATCATAACATAGACTACTAAATTAACCTGAACTTTTGAATAACATTTAAGCAACTGCTCTTCCCTCTTTTTTGATGTTAAAAAAATCTCTGTACATGTTGTTTATTCTTAGGCCTTTGATTTTCCAACATAGCTTTTTGGGGAGCCACTGTCTCTGTCAAAAAAAAACTGAGATAGACCTGTCCTAAGCAAATGCTAGCATATCAAGGGATGCAGAAAGCATCAGTAGGAGACAATCTTCCCCAGAGCTCTCCTGATAGAGACAATTTTTTGCAGTGAAAGCAATCTAAATAAAAAAATCTTCAATATGATACATATAATAATTTTGGTTTCTTTTTGTACTGATGTAAAAATGTTGGAAGAAGATAATAAATAAACTAATAATTTAAAAAATAACTTTGGAAGTAGGAATTATTATCACTTTGGAAAAACAAGTGTTTCTACTTGATCTGTAGTAATGATTTATTCCTACCCTAAGCTTTGTTAATTTTAATTTAGTATTTGTCATTTTAATGTTTTATATTATTTTTATTATGCAATCTGCCATGTCATTTGATAGTGAGGTGAGTAGCATATTAATTTAATTAATAAATAAATTACATGTGATATTTTTGTTATTATTTTTATTAATCAATTGATATTTGATGACATTTGAAAAGTATCAAATGTGATGCTTACATTTTTTTGCTTTTGCTTTTAAAGTAAAAGTATGTAACTTTCATATTATAAAATTGTCTTTTTACTGTCAGAATGTTGACAAATATGAGTCACGCACATACACAAACACCACACATAGACTTGTCTCCTAGTAGTCTTGCTCAACATAATGGTAAATGATGTAAGAAGAATTGTTATTTTTTTTAGTGCATTTGCATCGTCTTTTTTTCTATCAGAAACACAAGACGGCATACTTGGGAGTTCCCAGCTGCCTAGATACTAGTGAGACCTAGTTCACCTTAGATTCCGTAGGGTCGCTGTTTCAAGCAGTCAGGTTATTCTACATTTTGTAATGGCAAAATGATAGTAGTCCTTACATTGATGAGATAATTACAATGTTAGAAAGTTCTACAGGAAGTCAATTCACAACTATAATTGAGCCCGGAATTACAGTTTCAAGTCATAGAAGTCATTAGGTAGGTCACCATCTGACCACACCAAATTTTACATTTTTTTTGCAGTTGTTAAGCAAATGCAGCAATTATGAAGGTAAAGGCTAATTTCCCCCTACCAACCCCTTAAAAAAAATGCTGAAAATCAAGCTATGTGGCCGAAAGAGGCTGTAATATGATTTGGGGGGGCATAACTGTCAGAACTTCAAAATCGAATCATAAGCACCTCTGGGGAGATCTGTTGTAACTGAACAATCGCTAAATGACTGGTCATAAGCTGAGGACCACATATAGTGGGTTTTGAATCCTATCACTACTATACAATAGGAACAATTAACATTCATCCTTTCATCAAGCTTTTTCTTTAAAATTTCCGGACAATGACATACCAAACTTAGTACTCTCCTGTGTGCATCTGTTTATTTTCTCAATTCTGACTAAATAGAATAGCTTATATATATTCTATATATAAATTTATGCTGAAATTATATATTATTTTCTAATTAATAATCCCATGATGTAACTATAATGGTAAGAAAGCATCACATTTATTAATTCACCTACAGCTAATAAATGGATTGATCATAATATTATGAACATAATAGGATCATGGTTGTATTTGGGATTTTTATTTTCTTTCTTTCTTACCAGGCTACTATAATAAAAATATTATGAAGTTCCTGTTCATAAATGCCTTGGAATAGCATTTAGATTAAGGTGGCATTAAATTTCCCTTTAAAAATCGGGTATGGAGTCTGGACATGCTCTTGTGCTTTCATGAAAATTTCTGGAGATTTAAGAAATGCTAGTGAGTAGAAGACTTGATATACTAACTGTGAATTTTTTTGAACAGAGGTCATTTTTGAACAGTCATTTGTTCTTTGTGAGTTATTGGATGGTTGACTGCAATGCATTATATGACGGACTATCTGTGAAACATGTTCTAAAATTTAAATTACTCCAAAATAAAACCATCAAGTTAACAACTGTGACCAGCTAAATCCTGGCTAGAATCATTTTAGTATTCAGTCACTAAAAGTCTCATTTAAAAAGGCTCATTGAACAGCACAAATTGGTAAGTATAAAGATATTTTACTGAGGAACCTGAAGAACCACTCTGATGCCTCTGTATGATTATACTAGATTAAAATCTACAATTCTATGCAGTAATCCAATTGAATTTAATTGATTTTTTGAATAAATGTATATCAGAATGTGTCTTAAATTGTTTCTTTCTTCTTACTGTAATCAGTACTTCAGACATAATTAGCTTGTGCATAGAATTGTATCTACTGTGCTTTTCCACTTAGAAGAATGAATGCTTATTTATTTATTTGTTTAATTTATTTGTTGCCTATCTCATCATGGGGCTACTCTAAGCACTTACAATAAAAAGGAACAAAAATGTAAATGTAAACAGAAGTAAAATAATAGGACAATGAAGTAAACAATGACAAAGGAACACAACAAGAATAAATACATCAATACAATAACCAAAAAGATGGATGGGTGGAGGGCAGAGAGAAGGAAGATGAAATCTGTTATCACTCTAGCAGCCACCTCCAGTGTGGCACTCCTCATTTGGCATAACCATGTTTTCGGGCTCTTGTGGAAAGATAGGAGGGTGGGAGCTGATCTTATCTTAGAAGTTAAGATGTTCCAAAGGGCAAGCATTAAAGTAGAGAAGGTTCTGAATCCAAAATAGGCCCTCTCTGGTGGTACAAGTAGGAGAGGCTTGTCCTAATGGGATGAGGCAGTTCATCAGCTCACCTGGTCCTATACCATTAAAAGTTTTAATGGCCATAACTAATACCTTGAACTGCACTTGGAAGCAGCCTGGTAGCCAGTAAAGTTTGCAGAGGAAAGGTGTGATATGGGTCATCCTACAGAGTTCAAAGACTGCTGTCACTACTGCACTTTGCAGCAGATGAATCTTTCGAATGGACTTCAAGGAAAGCCTCATGTAGAGCACACTACAGTAGTCCAGGTGAAAGATGACAATTGTTTAACTGAGCACAGAGAATCATGATCCAGGAAAGGCCACAACTGGTGCACAAACTGGAGCTGTGCTAAAACTCTCCTGGTCATGCCTGTCACCTGCTTTTTGAGCAGAAGACGTAAGCCCAGAAAAACTCCTAGGTTGCTAATTGGGTCAGAATAGATTAGTACAAGCCTAACCAAAACTAAGGATGACAAATGCTTGAATCTGAGGCTCCGTGCACCCAAAGCCACTTGTTTTATCAGGGTTCAGTCTCTCAATCTGTTGTCCCTAACTTCCTAACCCATCTCCATATTTCATAAATTGACTGGAGGTTTTAGGGGAACAAAGAAAAAGACTGTATTGAAGCATAATTGGTTTCTTTTCTAATACAATTTATATCTACCTAGTTTTTTTATGCATTTAAACATTTTTCAGAGAACAGTTCAATATGTTTCATTAGATTCTTGAACGCATCCATGGGACAAAAAGATTAAGAATTGCTGCTTTTAAGGACTACTTTTTATAATTCTGCCCATTAAAAAGATCAACCAATAAACTACTTATAAAAAATACAATAGCCTTTCATATCAATTTTTCCAATGATTCTGTTAAAAAAACCTTCTAATACAGTTAGCAATCTAACTTTTTTCTAATTACATTTTCAATTTTATTTTCTATCTTCTTTCAACATACATTTTCCCATTTTTTCTGCAAGTTTTAATTCAGATTAATAGCCAATACATCTTTCCATGCAGAGACCTTTTAAGTGAATCATGATGGTATGACATACTAAGTCTTCAAAAAGAATAGAGCGATGAGCAGGCCCAGCCATTTCATATAGATAATGGTGTCACAAAGTCTGCAGAATGGCTTTTCAGGTTTGCATACATAAACTTGGAGGTAGTCAACTTATTAACATGTATAACTATGTCCATGATTTGCCTAATACCCATTTCCCCAACTTCTTTAGAAAATTAAATTTGTAGGAAATCGGCCAATTTGTCTAAATCCTGCCTCAAACCTAATTCCATTTGTACATATAAAGTTGGAAATTTATGTTGTACTACATGAGGAAATTATATATAATTATATAACAACTGCTGTGCCAAATAGCATCCAAATCAACACTCTGGATACAGTGAATATATGTGGATAAGAACAATTTTTGTTATTGGTGTGGTAGATCTTAAATGAACAATGTAAGTTATTAATTAAGACAGAATAAATCTACTACTGAATGTAAATTAGAGGAAAATATAAAAATAAAATGTTTACATATTTCTATTACTCTAATCCCAAAGCACTAATAACAAGCAAGCTATAACCTATCCCATCAAAAATCCTACATGTATTATTAAAAATTTAGCCCAACTTAATGCCATAATGCTGTTTTTAGTTAGCTTGACCTTTTTAAGATCAAAAAGAAACTATATATTATTTATCAATGTAAATATCTATTCTAGTCGTGCAGAAGTTGCGGATGATTTGTTTGCAGAATTACATATTTTTATTTTTGTTTTCTATAGTTTAGTTTGTAAACTACTCGAATTTTTAAATATTTTAATGATGGTCATGATGATGTTGGGGCAAAATTAAAAAAGAATACTGGATAGATGCAATCTAATATTGGTGAGTGCATTTTGATTTAAATGTTTACACTGATTATCCTATACAAAACAAGTATCTCGATTATTACCTTCTATTATCTTCTCTCATTTTCTGAAATACCAAACTGAAATCGTGAGTAATGAAGATATTTGAAATATAAACATATATTAATTTTGGATGGTAACTTAAGACTTCCCTTAGCATTTCTTTCTGTGATTGCTTCTTAATCATTCAAAAGGAATTTGCCTCTGGACAAGGCAACATTTATGGCACAAATTCTTGAGTTTAACAACTAACATAAATATGTACAAATTGTTGTTCATTATTTCTTCAATCCTTAAATATGTTTATCACAAAATTGTTATTGCTTTGGCATTTAAAAATGCTTAAAACAGCCCAAACTGAATACTATGTTCAACTGACAAATAAACTTTATGTAGGAAAAAAAAATGTTAAACCTACTTAATTTGTTCTGCTTGCTGATTATTTTTCTTCTTTCTTGGAGGCTTTTTTTTCTTCGGTTTATTAACATTTTGATTGTTCTGTTTGTTGTTCACACCAAAATGTCCTGCAGATATATCACTCTGTAGCAAGTTTACCAACAATGGACTTGTTAATGTGACATCTTTGTTGATAGGAAAACCTGGATTTTGTGCACAGGAAATCTGATTCCCATTTTGGGTTCCACTAAAAGGGGCATTGAAAGGTATCCCATGTCCAGCAAATTGGTTCCCTGGTGTGTTGCTGTTTCCCTGCATCCCTTGCAAGTGCGGAGGTACTATGTTTCCTTGTTGCATAGAAACTTCAGGTAGTATTTGTGTCAAATTCACATCACTGTTGGCTGTAGTGGTGGCATCACCCAGCTGTTGAGACATATGAGGGCCAGGTCCTGTAGGCCTCAAAACTTGTCCCTGAATCCCCATTACCTGAGAAGGATTACTATTTACAGAGCTCTGTTGAGTCATCATCTGCCCTGTGAACTGCACCATATTTCCCTGCAAATTGGGAGTTGGTCCTCTCATCATCTGAACTGGCCCCGTCATAACATTAGACTGGTTTTGAGCATTGAAGGGCTGTTTATTTCCTTGCATTTGATTGGTCATCATCTGCTCCATCATTGAATTTTGCTGCAGCAGCACCTGGCCTTGAGGTCCCATAATCTGATTATGTGCACTCATCATTTGTTGGCCTTGTTGGGGAATCATTTGTTTGGGTGGAGTCATCTTTTGCTGTGATGGACCAAGATTTTGATTTTGAGAAGCTACCATCATCTGGCCTTGTGGCATGAGTTGAGCTCTAGAAAGTATCATCTGACTTTGAGGATTTAGAGATCCCTGGGGCTGTATGTTAACCATCTGTCCTTGAGAGGATATTATTTGTTGGTGCATGCCCATTAACTGAGATTGTGGTCCTTGTGGAGGTTGTCCCTGCATGTTGCTTATATTAAGTTGTGGAACTCCATTGGCACTTGTCTGTTGACTGTTTACATTCCCATGAAGTCCAATTAAGTTCGTCGGCATCATGTTTGATGGGCCATGTTGAACTTGTAATTGATTCTGGGGAGGTCCATTTCCTTGGCCACCTTAAAAATCGTATTTAAACTGAATTAATACAAATACATATAACTTAAGAAAACAATATCCATTCAATATCTATTATACTGCTAAAATAGCAAGATGTGAAATATATAGTAGGAGGGTTGAAATAAAATGTATTTCTAAAATTTATTTACTACTAATATTTGTGCTAATAACACACAATGAAAATATGCAGCTTTAAAATGCAACAGATTGGTCAACTGGGGAAAACTAAAAAAAAATCTATAAAACCAAATAACAGAATGCAATGAAACCAATAAATTCTTCGCATTTATCTCCTTTATAAATAGACAGTTATACATTATACAGTACAGTACAAAATGTTTTGTTTACAACTATAAATGACTGTTAGCCACAGACAATCATAGTGAAAACTACATCTCCATTATAGTAGCTGCTACTCTCTAGAACAGGGGTCGCCAACCTTTTAGACTTCAGGGACCAGCAAACTCATAATTTTAGATCCCAGGGACCACTAACTGGTTCTGTGGGCATGGCCTAATTTGTGGGTGTGGTTGATGGTCATATGACTGGCTGGGCATGGCTTGTATGTAAATATTATAAATATTGAATTTTTTATAAAAAAGAGCAACTTTTACCCAAAATAAGGCAAAGCAGGCAGATTGAGTTGCTCACAGAATCATTTAGTGATCTATCTATCTGTCGTCGGTGAGCTCAGTCTCTCAAATTTGCTTGCCATGAGTCTGCACTGAATTTGCTTGCAAGCAAACCTTCGAAGAGTCCTAAGGGAGGTTCAGCTGTACTTAAAAGCAGAGCCAAAGATCGAAAGACTAGCTAGAAAGCAAAAAATCCAACCATTTTCTGCTTCCTAGCTAATCTAAATCTCCTGGCACAGCAGAAAAGATAATGGTTGGAAAAAGGAAAAATAGCAACTTAACAAACAAGTTTACTGAGTAAGGAGTGAGTGGGCGGGGAAGGTTCCCGTGGGCCAAGTGGGCGGTGCAGCCTTGTGTTTCTGCGCAGCCTGGATTAATTGCTTTATGGGGGTGCTCTGGGGGTGCGATTTCTCTGCGGCCTACCAAAATTTTCTCATGGCCCACCAGTGGGCCATGGCCCACCAGTAGGCCATGGCCCACTGGTTGGCAACCGCTGCTCTAGAAAACAAACAAGTAATCCAACAAAATGTAACAGACCTGTATGCTGCACACTTTGACTTGCTTGCAGTTGGGTTGTGCCACCATTTGCAGGCGTGCCTGGTGCTGTAGAAGGCACCTGACTTTGCATGAAATTTTGATTTGGTTGCCCTGTAGTAAAACCAGTTGGAAGACGTTTCGGCATTCCTGGACAGAAAAAAAATGCTGATTTGAAGATTTTTATTAATATTAACCAATATATTCTATTATTAAGAGAAGAAAAAGAATGAAAAGGAATCCAGAAGGTAAGCTATATAAAGCAGTATCTGACTGGACAAAAATTAAATTAGTAACAATAATTGCTTTTAGTACTAAAAGAGGAACTAGGTAGTGGGTTCAACATTTTAAGATATATAGAAAGAATGTGGATTATTACAATCCCATTAGAAAATATAACCCACATTTATATATTATATGTAAGACAGAGGGGACTGTGTCTTACATATATGTAAAAACATGTGGGATCTTGTCTCCTGAAAAACTACAGAATTATACAAAGTGGTCAAGGATCTGGTAAGAATGAAAATCATATTTCTATGGTACTTAGTTACAAGGTAGCTTTTCTGAGAAGAGAAGCCAAAGCCTAGAACAACCAAAATCTGAGACAGAAAAGAGTTTCAGAAAGATATTTTTTTTATTATCACAACATGCATAAAGAGGCTAAAAATGAAATCAGCTGATGGAAAATAACGAAAATTCTTCTAAAAGATCTCTGAACACAGAAGGGGATTCCAATCTCAAGTGTAGAAAATATTCTCTACTTACAACAACTTCTAACTATGGTTGAAGATAATTAAACCAGCACCCTGGTTGGAAGGTGACAGGGATTGATGAAAGAATCACACTAATTAAATTATGTCAGCAAAGCACATAGTTGTCAACAGATTGAAAGTTCAAACTACGTTCCAATTCCAAAAAAAGGAGGAGAATTAACAGAATATCTAAATCATCACACAGTTCCAAATTTCATTTGCCATCAAAATAATGCATAAAATTATCCAAAACAGATCGGAGCCTTAAATGGAAAAGGAGATGTCAGATGTTCAAGTTGGCTTTTAAAAAGATCAAGGAACATCTGATGTTATTACTGATGCACACTGGATAATTGAAAAGCCAAAGAATATAAAAAAGAAGTCAGTTGTGCTTCATTAATTATATAAAGGTTTTTGTGTCAATCAGGTCAAGCTGTGGAATATACATAACAGATGGCTATGAAGAAAATCTATCTACGTGACCAGTAAAAAGTTGACACCAACTTGATGGCACACAATCAAGTAGTTAAGACTAGGGTCTTTTTCAAAATAATTTACTTTAAAATAGCAAAGGCCCGCATTCACCAAACAGATGCTCTTTTCAAAAATAAAGAGCTCTAAAAATGCACATAAAATCCATTTTGAAATATAAATAAGAGACAAATCAGATGCATGTATTGATATTCAATTAATTACACAACAGGTTGTTGTTTTGCAGCAGGTCAAACTCAAGGCCTGCATGCCAGATTTAGCCTGTGGGGTGCTTAGATCTGGCCCATGGGGCCAGCCTGGAAACAGCGAAGGACTGGCTCACAGTGCCTCTGTCATCAAAAATGGAGCTAAGGAGGGCCTCTCGGGCTTGGTTTTCACTGCCAGAGAACGACAGGAGGTTATTGTAGCTGAAAATGAAGCCCTTTCGCTGGCAGAGAGCTGCAGGACATCACGCTGGCCATGTCCACCCCAGCCTTGCTTACCCCAGCCATGCCCACTTGGTCCCCCGAAGTCAAACACAACCATGATGCAGCCCTTAATGAAATCAAGTTTGACACCCCTATTAACAGGATGTTAGTTTTAATAAGTATTTATTAATTCAATTAATATTAATTTATATGATTAATATATTTTTCTCCTAGTCCTGTATCTTTTTTGGCACATCTTCTGATTAGTATGAAGAGCGTATACAAACATACACACCACATACAAACACAAACACACACACAGAACTGTGCAAGTTTTAGGCAGTTGTGCAAAAATGCTGTATATTAAGAATGCTTTAAGAAATAGAATTATTACAGTTTATTTTTATCAATTAACAAAATGGAAAGTAAACAAACAGAAGTGAAATCCGAATCAATATTTGGTGTGACCATTCTTTGCCTTCCAAACAGCAACAATTCTTCTAAGTACACTTGCACAGTTTTTGAAGGAATCTGGCAACTTTCCTTCACAGTTGTACTAAACATCTTGGAGAACTAACACAGATCTGTGGATATAGGCTGTCTCAAATCCCTCTGTCACTTCATGTAATACCAAATAGACTCGATGTTGAGATCAGGGCTCTATGGAGGCCAAACCATCACTTCTAGGACTTCTTGTTCTTTACGCTGAAGATAGTTCTTAATGATACTGGCTGTATGTTTGGGCCAATGACTTGCTGCAGAATAAATTTGGAACCTTGGTCACACTGGTTTCTGCCACTTCTGTGCTGATGGAGCTATTGGACATCTTCTGATGTTGAAGAGAAGTAAGCATGATGTGTCTTTAATCTGCTGCATTAAATTTCCAACTACTTGGCCAACTACTGTATCCACAGTCTTCAACATTGCCCATTTCTTTGTGCTACTTCAAAAAAGCTTGAACAGCACATCTTGAAACCCATCTGCTTTGAGGTTTTTGCCTGGGAGAGACCTTGCTGATGCACTATAACTGCCTTGTGTCTAAGCCCTGTGCTCAGTTTTGCCATGGTGAATGACCTGAAACTGTCTTGGTTGTTCCTCACTCAGTTTTAAGCCTCCTACACAGCCATTTCTGTCTCAGTTATTGAGTCTGTTTCAACCTACATATGAATTTGATGATCATTAGCACCTGCTTGGTATAATTGACTAATCATACATCTACCTCTAATCCTCCAAAATCCCGGAATAAGTGTAAGAACTGATGCTGTTTTGAAGGCAAAGAGCAGTTACACCAAATATTAATTTAATATTTCCAGGACTGCTTTTACCTGGTGTTGGTAAGTCTAAGTTGGTAAGACATGGAAATTAGACATTACATAGTATTCAGCGGTTTGTTTACAGAATGTATATGGCTTCATAGAATGATTCTAGGTGGTTCACAACACTCCATAAAACCAGGGTTAAAAACAATTATCCTTTTCCCAAGTTACCCTTTTCCCAAGCACCAGACTAAACATCTGCACAGCTCAACCACAATTTATGTAACTTTCCTTTATGCTAAAAATCATTTTAAATCCATCATCTGTATGTTGAACAGATGCAATACAACTTCCACAGGAATACTTCTGGCATTTATTATCTCATATACAATGCCTTATGATAGAAGTAAATTCAGATGAAGTTATAACATATCAATTTACTTTAAAAATAAACAAGCATTTTTCTAAAATAGGATAACTTACCACCAAGCCCAGGATGCAAGCCCTGTGGACCCTGGTTTTGCTGCTGCATCACCATGAAATTAGAAGGTACATTTCCCTGCTGTACCATAGGGTTCCGGCCAGGAGAATTTACAGACTGTTGGAATCCCTGGGGGAGGGTATTAGCTTGCGGGGGCCTTGGTCCCATCTGCTGCTGTGCTTGATTAACTGTTGGTGAAGAGGCAGGAGAACCCTGCTGAAAAGATGAGGGAGAGGATGCAGGAGACTTGCTGGAAAGGTGGGATTGTTGTAGTGGAGTAGGAACCCGTGAGGGTCCTCCCTGAAGACTCTTCATTTGAGGAGCAGTAAATTGGGCAGAGTTGCTCATCTGAGAAAAGTTTGTATGTGTTTGAGAAGCTTGTTGGCTTCCAAAGGGATATGGGGGTGGAGGGTGAGAGGGTGTTTGTACTGTTGCTAATGAGGGCCTGGTTTGGATTTGCTGCTGCATTTGCCCAGGCAAAGGGGTCTTTTTCCAAGCCTGGTTAACTGTCAATGCACCCATTGTTCCTTGGGATGGAGGAAGTTGAGATGTTCCAGAAGGTACCTGGTTCCAACCAGGAGGAGGAACTGGAACTTGCGCTGGGGTTGTAAATGAAGGCCGAATGCCTTGTTGTTGTTGTTGTTGTTGTTGTTGTTGTTGTTGTTGTTGTTGTTGTTGTTGTTGTTGTTGAGGCCGTGGATGCAACTGTTGCTGTGGCTGAATCTGCTGCTGAGCTTGCATCTGCTGAAAGTTACCTGGATTTATTTGTCTATTAACAGAAACTGATTGTACAGAATGGAGCTGAGGCACCATAGATCCAGATGGATGATTCTGCTGTTGAATAGTGAGGCTTGATAAAAGTGGATCCACTGTATCTATGAAAAAAAAAATGTAGGTAACTAGTTCTATAAAAGTAGCAACAGAACAAATGTATATCCCAACGATTACTCAGAGAAACAAACATATTCCACTTTCTTTTATATAAATTGCCCTTACAGTAGCATTCCTCAGTAATTTTTCACTCAAATTGTATTAATTCTATAACCTCTGATCAATGTTGACATGGGAAGAAATGTTTCTTTTCTCCATGTATACATGATTTTACATTTTGATCATATCCCTTCTCAGTCATCCTTTTCCAAGCTAAGAATTTCTGATATTCTACCTTTATTTTTTTTGTAGAGAATGTGTGTGAGCCTTATTATCACCGAGTTTGCCACTTCTGTACTTTTTCTAACTTAGTGGAAGATCAGTTTAGAGTGCAACCTGGTTTCAGAATGGAATTTTGCTCAGGATATGGGCTTTTCTTCCACCCATCCTACTAAATCATCTACCATGCCATTTCTAAGTATCAAGTAAAAAATTTGTTGGAGCTCTATTGCTCAAGTAAAATTGCTTCTCTGTACATGCAAAATAGTTCTAAATTAATACAAGCAGGAAAACGATTAAACACACATTTTTTTCCCATGGAGATATTCACCAACATGGAAAACAATGGCATTTAGAATTTGCGAGAGTTAATTAATTACCTGACTGAGCAGCTGGATGAGGTGTTCTGGATTGCAGTTCTGTATTTGTCATTACAGAGGATGCTACAGTCCCACTCTGTTGCATCATCATGGATGCAGGATTATTTATTCGAATTAAACCTAGAAATGTGAGCGCATTTTTATAGCATATCACACTAAATTATCAAATTATAAACATCTTAAAACTCAGCACTGAAATATGTATCGGTAGTTACTGAAATATAGTTTACAGTCATTTCTTATTGGATCTAAATATGGGTGTCCAACCTTGCCAGGGCCACACAAGTGAAGAGGTAGTGATCTGGGGCACATATAAAACATATAATATACAGTAGTTAATGTATATAAATGACATCATGGTAAAGTTAATCTTGTGGGGTTATATTACTGGCTGACCAAGATCACATGTGGTCCCTGGGTTGGACATGTCCGAACTAAGTAAACAAAAATAGAAAAAGAACAGTTCCACAATTATATCTATTTGTAAGACCATACACCTGGAAATACTATCTCACAAACATAAATACCACATTCTACCTTAATGTATGATGTTACTATTTTTAGTATATTTCAATTTAACTACTGAATGTCAACAAAGAAAGAAAAAGCCCACATCTCTTTCATTCACAATATAGTAAGTGGATTTTCCCCAGCAATAATACTGCATACTTCACCTATGTAGTGATCTATGAATATTCTTCATTTATTACAAACAGAATTACAAAATACATTATGAACAATATGTCTGCTTCTGTTCCTAAAAATTACCAGTGATCCCCATGTTTCCTCATGTAATGTAAGACCTATAGGATTTAAACATTTCAAAGAACATCTCTCTCTCTCCTATACTTTTTTAAGAAGGGATCTTTTCCTGTATTTCTTTTATAGAAGCTAAAATCCAGATTTTTACTCTTCCCTATATTTTTACTGTAATCAAGCTGTTCTTTGTTTTTACTACATGAAATAAACTTGCATCAGTTTATTTATATCAAATGTTTGCTTCACAATTCACATTCATATCTGACTTACCCAAATCCATTTGACGTGTGCTTCCAATTTGAATTTGAAAGGAAATATCAAGCAGAAATAGTCTGGAGTTGTAAAATAAGCTATGGTATTTGAAAATTTCCTGGATTATCTAAATTTTAAAAACTGAACTTGCCTTGACTTCCTGGCAGAGGAAATCCTGTCTCTATCCGTACTGTGTTGCCTTGTCCAACAGGCCCATTAATCCTTAAATCCTGACTCTTGTTTTGAGTTAATGATAAATTGATGGCACCTTCACCTAGGAACAACAGTCAAGAGAATATAAATGTGGTGTTCATGTGGCAGGAAGTTAAAAAAGCAGCTTTTTTAGAAGTTCAAAAGTCTTATAGGTTAAAGGAATATTAATTTGAAACAAGTTGGCTTCTTGAAACTGCTCACCCCCCCACAAAAAAAACCACCATTAGAAACCACACTTTGGATCTGTAATTCAATTGTTAAATGTGGATATTCTGCTGCATAGGAAACTTCCTAGAGTTCAACTAATTGAAGAGAAAACATCATTTTCCTTTCTTTCAGTAATGAATGGGTCTGCCCAATAATTCATGTATCACTCAAGCAGAACAAATTGTATACAAATTTCATCTTATTAACAATGGCATTGTGCAAAAAGCTACATATAAGATCTATGCATCATTGGATGTTTAAACACTGATGCTCATCACCTCTAAAAACAACTGTTAAATGTTTATTCCCAAAGCTACTCAAAATTATTACAGCATTATATTTCCTATTCCTGTTCTCAAGATCTATTAGATGATTTTTCCCAAAAATGAAATGTAGCTGTTTCATAGCTAGCATTCACGTTAATTATATTAACAAAGATGGGGGGGGGGGGGGG
>BHFT01023398.1:0-83349 GCA_004320025.1 Laticauda laticaudata
GGTCCGAAGATGATCACCCAGAAGAGCAGAGGACGGAACTGATACAACAAGCTGATGGTGGAGCTGAGGAACGAAGACCTGTGCTTCCAGAACTTATGAGGATGCCTCCAGCGCATGTTTGACGAAGTTGTGGAGGGCGTGAGACCGCAGGTTTTGACCAAGCAGAGCACAACTCCAGCCAGCCTGGACCCTGGCTCAGGTGGCACTGACTCTGGCGCCACCTGCTCAGGACCCACTACAGGAGATGCAGTAATGGGCTGGAGGGTGCCACACAACAACCATCAGCATTGTGGTCAGAGAAGTGGTGCAGGCCATCATCGAAGAATACCTGGAGGACTTCTCTCAGTTGCCTCACTGAGGAAGGCTGGAGGAAAGTGCAGAGCGTGGTATCAGAGGTGGAACTTTCCCCCACACCGTTGGAGCATAGATGGGAGACACGTGCCTGCATACGCAGCCAGTCGGGGTCCACTTATCTCAACACAAGGGCTTCTTCAGCATCATCTCTTCGCCATTGGTCGATGCGTGACTTACAGTCATGTACATCGTGCTTCAGGCACGGCTATATCTTTCAATGCCCAGATATACAATGCCAGTGACCTTCAAGGAGGGCGGAGGCCCTCATCAATGGGCTTCCCAGATCCAGAACCCCTGCCCAAACGACACCAGATGTGCCCTACTTATCGTGGGGGAGATGCGCCTTCTCCTCACAACCTACCTCATGAAGCCCTAACACTTCTAGATGCTCACCCGTGAAGGAGGATCTTACCAACTACAGCTGTCCAGGGCAAGGCGGATGGTGGAGATGCCGTCGGCATCCTGGCCACAGGTTCCAAGTACTTCTCACACCATGCAGCATGCCCAGAGACCGTGAGGAGATCGTGGAAGGCTTGCTGCAGTCCTGCACAATTCCAATACGCAACCGCTCACCCAGTCTTGCAAACAGCTCGTGGACCTCCAACAAGGCAATGGGGACCTGGAGCTGGGAATGGAAGCAAGGCAAAACCCTGATTCAGACACTGAGGATGTCAAGGCCCCAACAGAGCCTACGTGAAGGGAAGAGCAGAGCAACCTCTGAAACATGGTTAACTCCCCAGCTGGAGCAGTGGAGTGGCAAGACCAGATTGATAGATGTTTAATGTGGATTCTTCTTCAAGCCTGTCTCATCACACCCGATCGAGATTGGGCCATTGTATGTTGAGTTGGCCCTAACAGAACAGTGTATTTAATAAAGAGTGATTTTTTATGTTGAAATGTGTGATTGAATGATTTAATTGTCAATTGTAATAAAGACCATAGATGTGCACTGGGAGGGTGCCAATACAGTCCCACTATGCTGCACTGGAGGTTTATCTATCCACAGTATTACCCATCCCACAGGTTCGCTGCCATTCCCACTCCTATTTACCCATCCACAGCTATTACCCATCCACCAGGATCCTGCCCATCCCATGCATCCTTACCCGACGCACAGCATGCAAGGCTTAAAACCATTCTAAAAGTTCCACCAGACTTTATTGACAAAAATAAATGAAGCAGTGTGAAGCCAAAGATAATCTTTATTATAACAAACTTAAAGAAAATGACCCAAGTAGTGACCCAAGCAAAGATAAATCAACAGGTAGGCAACCCAGTCTCTGGCACTCTTCTCAGTCACTACTGGAGCGTGGCCCAGTTCTCAGGTGAAGGGTCCAGGTGCTGTGGAGGTGGCTGCTGCTGGAGTGCTGGTCTGAGGCGGCCATTGGGGTGCCTGGCCCGAGGGACAACAGGGGATGGTGTGTGGAGAAAGCTCTCAGAGAGCTGGCTCAGCCCTGTGATGTGGAGAGCCCCTTCTCCATGACATGGGGTGTCATTCCAAGACTGATGACTGATGTTCTGAGGCCAGTGCTTGGCTGTGGATGGAGGAAGGAGGAGTTGTTAGGTGGACTGTCTGGTCTGCAGCTGAGCGAGGGTGAGGCGTCGGTGCATCTGTGCGTGGGTGCATCGGTGCGTCGGTGCTCATCGGTGGCGTTCGATTGAACCTTTGCTTGGACTGGGAAGGGCTGCCTGTGCTGCTGGAGCCTGGTAGCCGTAGCCTTGGTAGGTGAGGGCCTGTGGAAAGCCTTGGAAGGGCTGTGACATCACGGGGTGGAGGAGCAGACCTGGACTGGGTGGGAGCAGGTTCAGCTGGCCTGGAGGGTGTGAAGAAAGATCGGTGATCCTCTCCTTGATCCTGGTACTGTGATTCGGACATGTGCATGAGGGCCTGGTTGACCTAGGTGAGGAAGGGCTTGCGGTTTGAGGATGGTATGTCGGTGTGAACCAGCTGAGAGAGGAGATCTACGTGCTTTTGATGGTGTCCCTGGATCTCCAGCACAGTGTGACTCTGCCCTCGGCTGCCTCTCTGCCTTTCTGTGGAGGTGGAGCTGGGGGTGGATGTGGGTTGTTTGTGGTGGAAGTGCCCTCTCCTTGCTCCCACTGTGTCAGGGGGTCCTCCACGTGCCTCCGCCACAGGGAGTGCAGCTGTCGGGGGGGCTCCCATCGTGGGACACTCCACAGATACCTGCCTGGACACAGGAGCTGACTCTTGGCCAACAAGACGACTGCTCTCTGTGGGCTGCCTGAGAGAGAGGTTTGTCAGAGGGGCTGCTCCTCGGTGGCGGATCTCACCCTCCAAGAAGCTGCACTTGGCCATACGTAGGTCTTCCCGGTCCGTCAGCTGACCGTGGCCTTGGCCAGAATTTCTTGAGGTGCAGCTTCCCATACCAGGTGCACCTCCGAAGTGTAAGCCCAGGCTCTCGCCTTCTCTCTCCAAGCAGCCTGCTTCCTTTTGCTGTCCCTATAGAGCCTGTGTCCCTTCCGCCCATAGATACTCATCTCTCTCAGCCACTCCAGCACCTCATCCTCATGTTCCTCTTCGATGGAGTATTGCCTCCTCTCCTGTTCTCAGCTTATGCCTCTTCTCCTCTGCGAGGCCATCTGGGCCCTCATCAGAGGGGCTTCAGATTCTAGGGGCTGCTCCACCACACCAGCAGCAGCAAGCATCAACAACAACAAACAATAGCAGCAAAAGCAGCACCAGCAGCACCAGGATCAGCAGCAGAAGAGTAAGCACCAGCAGCACAGCAGGACCAGCAGGACCAGGAGCACCAGCAGGAGCAGCACCAGCAGCAGGCAGCAGAGACCAGGACCAGGAGCACCAGCAGGACCAGGAGCACCAGGAGCACCAGCAGGACCAGCAGGACCAGCAGGACAGCAGGACCAGGAGCGCGCAAGCAGAGTAAGCGCCAGCAGAAGCACCAGCACCATCAGAGTCAGCCCGAGCAGCAGAAGCCCAGCAGCAGAAGCAGAGTCAGGGCCAGGGGGTGGGATGGTGGCCCTATCCTTCTTGCCAGGGCTGGCAGAAGATGCACAGGCTTCCTCTTCTTCCCCATGGTTGTTGGCTGGAGCTGTGTCTGGCAAGCCGGTCTTTCCTCTGAATGGTGACCTGCTTGCGAGTGCTTCCCTTTATATCCACGGGGCTGACGCAATGCATCCTCCCCACATGCGAAGTGAACGCTTTGGCATCGCTAGCATCCGCTAGGCATCCGCTCGGCTTCTGCTTCATTCCGCTCGGCATCCGCTCCTTCCGCTGCGCGGTCCGCTTCGCTGTGCTCCCCCGGAAGCCCTGCGGATGTGCCATCCGCTCCCATCCGCTTCCATCCGCTGGCTTCCATGGAGCATCCGCTTAACATTCCTGGCTACGTCCTCCCCCGTCGTTCCCTTTCCGTTGTTGTCCGCTCTGCTTATGCAAATTCGGGGCACTTTTGAGAGCGGATAACAACGGATGGAACATTTTCTCGTTCGCTGTGTCCTTTTTACATACGTTTTGCATCTGTCGGCCTATGTGACAGGCCCTTTAACAACCATGTCACTAGCTTAACAACAGCAGTCATTCACTTAACAACCGGGGCAAGGAAAGGTCATACAAAGGGGCAAAACAAACTTAACGAATGTTCCAGCTAGCAACAGAACTATTTATATATTTCTATATTTTTGGCTCAAACACCTTACATGGCATCCCAGTGGTGTATTTTGAGAATCAATGTCAGTTTTGAATTCTGCATCTCATAGAAATAAGGCAATTTTATCCGGCTAATGATCCTACGAACTGCTCTGCATATAACTCAATATTTTGATTTGAATTTTGATTCGTTGCTGCCCTTCATTATTTATCCAAAATCAACTCAGCCTTTCAAGCGTTCCCAGAAATTGCCCGAAATGAAAAGCACAAGGGGGTTGTTGTTGTGTTGTCGTGTCAGTTGCCTTTGCGGGAATTCGCACTCAGAGCCCTCTCCAAAGAATCCCTCAATCCCTCACAAATTATCCTCCTTGCCTGTTTACCAGCATAAAAGCCCAGGTGCCAATGAAAATTAAAACATCTGCTCTAAAGAGCAAAAACAGGTTGCAAAGGCGCTTTTATTGCCCAAAACAGCCCCGAAAATCAACAATCACAGGTAGTAAAGGGGGGGCAAATATTTCAAAAACTTGAAAGCAAAGCGGAGAAATAAAAGCTGAAAACAGAGAGGAGGCATCTGTTTTTGCAAAAGACCCAAACCAAAAGCTGGTTTCCCCTCCTCACCCTGCCCAAAATTTATTCTGGAAAATTTTATTTTCCAGAATAAAAGCGTGGAATATATTTTATTTTTCTTTTGAAAGAGAGAAAACTCCCGTGGCCTCCCAGTGTTGTGTGTCCTCCCAGTGTTGTGTGTTGGTTGCACAGGTGTCATTTTATTTTACTTCCAGTCCGCTGTTTCAAAAGCTTGGCCTTGTCTCCGTGGGTTTCGTAACGGCACCCGGCTTGCAGTGATGGATTTCAAGCTGCATTTATATTTCAAAAAGCTATTTGCTTTCTTTCCTCCCCCTGCAAAAAGAGGGGAACAGCTCCAAACAGCCTCGGCCTGGCAGACCGGGGAATCTGATTTTAACAGATACAAATAATCAGAGTTGGAAGGGGCCTTGTAGGTCATCTAGTCCAACCCCCTGCCCAAGCAGGAGACCCTACACCATTTCTGACAGAGGGCAGTCCAATCTCTTCTTGAAAGCTTCCAGGGATGAACCTCCCACAACTTCCAAAGGCAACTTCTGTTCCATGGGTTGATTATCCTCACTGTCCAGAAAATTCCTCCTTATTTCCAGGTTGAATCTCTCCTTGTTTAGTTTTTACCCATTATTCCTTGTCTGACCTTCAGGTGATTTGGGAAATAGCTTGACCCCCCCCTTCCTCCTCTCTGTGGCAGCCCCTCAAATATTGGAAGATGCTCTCCTGTCTCCCCTGGTCCTTCTCTTCCCTAGACTAGCCAGACCAAGTTCCTGCAACTATTTTTCGAATGTTTTAGCCTCCAGTCCCTTAATCATCCTGGTTACTCTGCACTCTTTCCAGAGTCTCAACATTTTTTGCCCACCAGGTGTATAGATTTTTTTTTCTTTTTAAGAGCAAAAAGGGGAGAAAAGGGAGGATTGCCTGAGAAAGTGACAAATGTTGAGCTGTGGTTGGGAAGCCACAACACGAATAGGGCGCAACCAGAGAACCAGTTTGGTCAGTAGTTAAGACACCAGGCTAGTAAGCAGGAGACAGTGAGTTCTAGTCCTACCATAGGCATGAAAGCCAGCTGGGTGACATTGTGCCAATCACCAGGAGATAGTGAGTTCTAGTCCCAAATTCCGCAGTCAGCATGCATGGACTTCAACTCCCAGAATTCCCCAGCCAACACAGGGAATTCTGGGAGCTAAAGTCCACACCTCTGAAAATTGCCAAGTTTATAACAAATATGGGATTAAATGATCTTTGGCCCT
This sequence comes from Laticauda laticaudata, assembly GCA_004320025.1. NCBI lineage: Eukaryota > Metazoa > Chordata > Lepidosauria > Squamata > Elapidae > Laticauda > Laticauda laticaudata. The sequence goes on from BHFT01023398.1 coordinate 5,812, forward strand.
TCCCAGTTTCATCATCCTATTATTTCCTTACTCTCCTTCTCATAAAATATATGCCGAAAATCACATTTTCCCCAGGAAAATTTCACCTCCATTCTATTCTCTTTCAAAAAAAGAAAATAAAAATTCAATGGCGAATGCTTTGCTCTCAAATCTTTTTTTCTTCCTGTTTCCTCCCTCCCCCCCCCCCATTCCTGCAACTGGAAAACTGGTCCCAGCAGCAAACAAATTATTCCAAACAACTTGTGCTCAATGTCAATTTTTTTATTTAAAAAATTCATGAAAAATAACAAATTCTACCCTCCCTAACCACTTCAGGCATGGAATTTTCCCTATTTTACAGCTACTGAGTGAACCCTTAACAGCTCTCCAAATTTGTGGAAACACAATACAGCAATATTAAAATTACTTTTGATTTTTTTCCGTAATAGTTTCTGGCAGGTTTTAGCTTCTTCACAACTGCCCCCTACTGGTTTTAATTATCTTTTTTTTTAATTGTCCCCTAAATTTTCCTGGATTGAACCCAAAACCTCAGGAATGTATGGCTGATGGGGGGAAAAAAATAGATTTCAGAATATTGCAATTTCCTTTGCAACACAATAAAAATCATTTCCCCCTCTTTCCTTTTTATCCACCTTTGTGAAAAAGTCATGTTCAACTTTATTTTTGGTCCATTTGTTTTGAGCTGAAAGAAATTTTTCTGAAGCTGCTTTTACAATCCTGAAAATCTCACTGAACTGGCAAATTTTTTTTTTTTTTTTTTTCACAGAATTTTTTAGCTTCTACTGGAGAAGAATCATAAAATAGATTTAAACATCCTTCGTTCTTGATGATTGATATGGTTTTAAAAATTATGAAATTAGGGAGAGGCGTTTTCAGAAAGACTCCATTAACAACTGTGCTGCTTCCAGGAAGTTGTATAAAGATCACAAATTATTTATCAAAGAATTATAGTTTCTACTGTCCACCTTTCATCCAATTAGCTAGTTACATCAATGGGACAAAACCCAGATTCTCACCAGCTGTCAGAATCTACTCAATCTATTCAATTAATATTTTATGATATTAATTAATGTCTCATAGTCAGTCTTTAGCCAAAGATGTAAAGATTTATGAGCCTTTGAAGATTTATTTAAAAAACTGGAAAATTATGCATATGTACGATTTTTATTTTGGCTCCAACAAACTTGAGATTTGAAACGAAGCATCAGAAATTAGGAAATATTTTTCCAACTAACAAATATTGTTTAAAAGGTACAGATGGACCTTGACTTCAAATTGTTCATCTAGTGCCTGAAGTCACAACAGCAGTGAAAAAAGGGACTTATGACCCATTTTTCACACTTACGACCGTTGCAGTGTCCCTATGGTTGGGTGACAAAATTCAGATTCTTGGCAACTGACTCATATATATGACTGTCACAGTTCCTGGGTTCTCCTGACCTCTTTTTACAACTTTCTGACAAGCAAACTCAATGGGGAAGCCATGATTCACTTCACAACCTGGTTATTAACTTAATAACTGCAGTGATTCACTTAACAACTGTGACAAGAAAGGTTATAAAATGCAGGGAGGAATTCAGTTTAAAAATGTCTCATTTAGCAACAGAAACTTTGGGCTCAATTGTGGTTGTAAATCGAGAACTACCTGTATAATAGGACAATATTATGTATGTGTAGTTTGGCATTCACAAGATCTGGCCCCATGTAATGCTTTCTAAAAATTATAAAATAAAAAGGCGGGGGGAGGGGAAATCAAACATTACAAAACTTAAAAGAAGGAAAAATTGCAAAGAGAGAAGGGAAAAAGGTGATGACTTTGAAATTTTTTTTACATGTTATAAAATACAAAATAATAATAATAATAAAGCCTCAACCTCTTTGAAGTCGTTGGAATAGGATGGTGGAGTTTTGATGTGGTTTTGATTTTCAATCAACAATAAAAAATTGTTTTATGGTGGCGAGACCTGAATGAGCAATTATCCTACTTGGGAGAAAGTAGGTGAAGACCAAGCTGTCTGCAGAAAACTCCAGAAGATTCCAGGTGATGGGAGAGGTGGGGTCCTTCAGAACCCCACCTGTCCTCTCCCCAGATGGGACAGGTGTGGAGGACAGCGGGAGCTGCAGATCCAGGAGACAACTCAGCTTGTGATCCTGAGCTATAAGTGATTTTTTTCAAGAGGCAACTGGACTTTCTTATTTTTTTTTTTGAAGACATTTCGCTTCTCATCCAAGAAGCTTCTTCAGCTCTGACTGGGTGGGGAAGGATGGAAGGATTTATGTTCCTTGCAGACAAAGCTGGTCATTTGCATCCTTTTAGAGGGTCGTTGAGGCCACTCGGAGATTTATCAGAGCTGAAGAAGCTTCTTGGATGAGAAGTGAAACGTCTTCAAAAGACAAAACGTCAGTCTAGTTGCCTCCTAAAAAAAAAAAAAAACACTTTTGGCACAACCATGAACTGGATGACGGAGAATCTCCACAGACTTCTTGTGATCCTGAGTTGCAAAGTTGCTTTGGATTCCAGTAAGGAGGGAATCTCTCCAGCTCAGGGTTGAAGTGTGGAGTCCTTAAGAATCTACAGTTCCTCAGTGAATCTGGCTTCCTAATTGGTTTCGCTCATCAAAAGGGGATCATGTGACCCTGGGACACTGCAACCGTCATAAATATGAGTCAGTTGCCAAGCATGTGAATTTTGATCACGTGATCACGGGGATGCTACGACGGTCATAAAGGTGAAAAATTATCCGAATTTAAGTTATGTTTTTCAGTGGCATTGTAACTTTGAATGGTCACTAAATGAACTGTTGTAAGTCGAGGACTACCACTAGTGGATTCCTAATGAAAAACACCAAGGGAACCTTTTTCTGAAAAGTGTCTTAATACATAGAAAAAAAGGAGCCTTTTTCTCCCCAACGTGTGAATTCCCATTTTGGAAATAATTTTTAGGCTGACAGATGGCACAGTCCGCTTGGTCAGGAAGCACGTTTAACCATTCATATACATACACACACACAAACACACACACACACAATTAAACCAACAAAATCTTATGGGGCGAAAAACCCGCAACGTTGTGGGCTCCTGGGGCGTTTTATTTGTGCAAACCTCTCTGTCGCTTTTGGCAAACCCAGTGAATGGGAGTTGAATAATTCTTCCAAAAAAAGAAATATTTGGTCCCCAAATTTAAAAAGAGGCTTTGCTTGTTTCTCTACAAAATGTCCTTTTTACGCAGAAACCAAAGAACGGGCTCCATTTTATCAGCTCAGCTGCACAGAACACACTTTGTGGTTGTGTTCCTGCCGAGAAGGTATTTCCTGAGCATGTCAAGAATTTTTAAGGTCTCTTTTTTTCCCCGGTTGGGTTCTGCTTCTCCTTCCCAAAAAAATCTCCCATGTCAAAGGCTTACAGTGTTTCTAAACAGACACATGCCAGGCCAGCAAGGCACTGACCAGCTTTCACAAACTGGCCAAAACCTGGCTAAAGTTGGCCAGGCCTGGATCCTCAGGTGCTCTGAGGTGGACATAATGGCGGCATTTTCTCAAAGGGGGCTGGTTTTGTGTTTTGTGTTGTGTTGTGTTTTGCTTGGCTTGGCTTAGCTTGGCTTTAGTTTAGTTTAGTTTAGTTTAGTTTAGTTTAGTTTAGTTTAGTTTAGTTTAGTTTAGTTTAGTTTAGTTTAGTTGTTTAGTTTAGTTTAGTTTAGTTTAGTTTAGTTTAGTTTTATTATTTTACTTGATTTTATTGTTTTATTTATTACATTACTTTATAATGTTTAAAATTTATTGGCCGCCAATCTTATCACAGGGTAACATTTATTCAGGAATTCCTTGACTTACAGCCACAATTGAGCCCTACATTTTTCACTACTAAATGAGACTGTTGCTAAGTGAGTTTTGTGCCATTTTATGATCTTTTTTGTCACTGTTGTTAAGCGAATCACTGCAGTTATTAAGTCAGTCACGTGGTTGTTAAGTAAAGGTGGCTTCTTCTACTAAACAAGTATTTATAAGCTGATTATCTGTGTATATCATCTTGGCCAAAAACAGCACATCGGCTGGGGAGTTCTGGGAACTGAAATCCATGCGTCTTAACACCGCAAAAGTTGAGAAAATGCATCCTTTTAAAAAAGTCATACAGGTAGTCCTGAACTTATGACTTTTCATTTAGTGACCATTCAAAGTTACAGCAGTGCTGAAAAAAAGGGATATATGAACCATTTTTCACACTTAACAACTGTTGCAGCATCCTTGTGGTCACGTGATCAAAATTTGGATGCTTGGCCACTGACTCACATTTATAACGGTTGCAGAATCCTGGCGTAGTTGGGATTTTCCACCAAGCAAAGTCAATGGGGAGAGAGATTCCCTTAATAACCATGTGGCTCACTTAACAAATGCAATGATTCACTTAACAACCGTAGCAAGAAAGATCATATAAGGGGGAAAATCTCACTTAACAACTGTCTCGCTTAGCAACGGATATTTTGGGCTCAATAGTGCTCGTAAATCGAGGATCACCTGTAATGCAGTTTACTTCAGTTTGCAAACCCCCCAAAAAAGTAGTTTTTTTCTTCTGAGGAATTCATTCCAAACTCAGCTTTAGGTCCTATAGAAACAAAACCACCATCCCAGGACAATAATAGCTACTTTTTTTTGTTGGTGGTGGCACCGGAAATTATCCCCCGTGGCTGAGGTGGAAAAATGTGCAAGACATGACACAAACAGGTTGCGTTGAATGACACTGCATTTAATTCTCGGCTTTCCCTCGTTTGAGAGGCTGAGTTTGTGGACGAATCGCTCACAACAGCAATTTCCCCCCTTTTAATACAGACGTTTCCTGGCTGATAAATTCTGTTCGTTCCTATTTTTGAAGGATCATAAATTTCTGCCAACAGGAAAAAAAATGATTGTAAAGAGAGAAAAAAAAACCAGCTCTTTTTTTCTGTTAGCCTAACTGTGGAAAGGGATGGTTGTGTTAAAGTCATGGAGAAAAGAAAGAAATCCATAAAATAAAGCAGAGTTTCCCAACTTGAAAACTATAACTCCCAAAAAAGATCGAGAGGGTGAGTCCTAGTTCCACTTTAGGCATGAAAGGCAGCTGGATGGCTTTGGTTCAATTGCTAGGTGAACTCCTTGGAGATCATTTAGACCAACCCCCTCCTGCCCCTGTGTTATTCCAGACAAATGGCTGTCCAATCTCTTCTTTAAAACCTCCACTGAAGGAGCACCCATAATTCTGGGTGGATTTGGGGATCCCATCTAGGCCCCTTGAAGAGGACTCAGCTTGCACCTCCTGAAGAGGACAGCCTCGAAACCGCAGTGCTGCATTTCTTTGATTTATGCATTTATTTTTAATTTATTTCCTTCTCTTCTGTACCACTACATATGCCAGGCATCTCCTGCAAAACGTCAGGCAGCAATTAAAATATGTATTTAATTTATTGAGTGATCTGTTTTATCCGTGCCACTGGTATAATTTTGCAAAAAAAAAATCAAGCAACAATTGAAACGTGTTTGCTAGTTGGTGTGTGTGTGTGTGTGTGTTTGTGTGTTATTTCACTTATATACATGCCATGGATCTCCAACAAATGTAAACCAGCAATTAAAATGTATACTTTATTTATTTGTGTGTTTATTTATTCCATTTCTTCCAGGGACCTCCTGCAAACGTAAGTCAATAACTGAAATGTGTATTTTATTTAATTGTTCGCTTGTGTGTTTTTATTTATTTCCCTACTCCAGGGATTTCGTCGCCCAATCCACTACAGGCAGCGCTCGACTTACAGGCATCCATTTTGTGATGATTTTGAAGTGATGGCGGTGCTGAAAAAAAGCGACTTACAAAGGGGTCCTCGCAGTTATGACCATCCTAATCAGCGGGAAAGGTCACAAGGGGAGATCATGTGACCTGCCGTAAAGCCATTTCGGTGAACAAGTGGTGGATTTCAAACCCATGATGGTGAGGATGCTACGACGGTTGTAAACGAGAGGACCAGTCTTTTCTTTTAGGGCTGTTGTAACTTCAGATAGTCACTGAACGAACAGATGTAATTTGGGGACTATTGTATTGCATGCACAGGATAAGCCGGGAAAGAAAATCTCTGAGTATTGGAATATTTTATCCCTCAAAGCTGGAACAAAGCAAACTGCCCCCACCCAAAATATTAACAATGAATCTTATATCAAGTTTGCCTTTTTCCTCTCTTCCTTCTGGGTTCGTTTTCCTTTTGCGCCAAAATCACCGTAACTCTAACTTCAATTGCTCATCTTTGTAAGGAGCACGGAAAAGCCTTTTCAGTTAATAATAATAATAGTAGTAGTAGTAGTAGTAGAGAATCGATATAAATTCAAATTGTCCCAAAGGTGCCCTTTTTTTTCCCAAGAGGTAACTGGACTTTCTGATTTTTTTTCTTTGAAGAGGTTTCACTTCCTACCTGAAAGGCTTTTTCAGTTCTAAGTTCAAATTAATATCCGTAATAAATGCCCCTGTGCAAAATAGGGAAAAATTCTTCTGACAGTTTTCACTAATACTGAGTGCACATGTATCTGTTTAATGACCGTTTGAAGTTACAACGGCACAGAAAAAAGGGATCATTTATTCACACTTATGACCGTTGCAGCACGTGATCAAAATTCAGAGGCTTGGCATTAGTGACGGTTTCATTGTCCCAAGGTCTCGTGATTCCCTTTTGCAACCTTCTGACAAGCAAACTCAATGGGGAAACTGGATTTGCTTAACGACCATTCAACTAACTTAATTGCAGTGATTCATTTGCCACACTGTGGCAAAAAAGGTTGTAAAACAGGGCAAAATTTACTGAACAACTATCTTGCTTAGCAACAGAAAATCTGGGCTCAATCGTGGTCATACATTGAGGATTACTTCTACATTAGTATATTTTATTTTATTGTTTTATTTTATTATGTTATTTTGCTTTTACTTTATTTCACTTACATATTTTATTTTATTTTACTTGCTTTATTTATCTTACTTTATTTTGTTTAACTTATTTTATTATTTTACTTTACTTAATTACTTTATTTTATGTTACATTATATCATTTTATTTAACTTTGCTTAATATTTTACTTTATTTCAATACAGCTTTTTTGCTTACCTTATTTTATTTTACTTTACTTAATTACTTTATCTTACCTACTTTATCTTACTTTATTTTATTTCTTTATACTTTATTTTACTTTATTATTTTATTTACTTTGCTTAATTACTTTATCTGACTTTATTTTTCTTTATTTTACTTATTGTACCTTATTTTATTATTTCATTTTACTTAATTACCGGTATTTTATCTTATTTTATTTTGCTTACTTTACTTTATCTCATCTAATTCTATTTTCTATTATACTTAATTACTTTATCTCTATTTTATTTTATTCACTTTAACTTATTTATTATATTTTACTTAATTGTTTTATTTTACTTTTCTTATACCTCATTTAACTTTACTCATTTACTTAATTGTATTTTATTTTACGTAATTCGCATTATTTTATTATTTTATTTTACATACTTTGCTGTGCATTACTTCAATTTCCTCTGCTTGATTTTTCAAAAAAGAAAATAAAACACAGCGAGAATCGCATCAACCGGTTCTGTTATCTTAGTGCAGGTGACCAAACAAACCATGTTCCCCATTCACCAACCCCCACCCCACCCACCCCTAAATAACCCCCTAACCGAGCTTAACCTTAGCCAAACCTCACATGCAGAGTTACTAACAGTTCTCCCGTTGTGTGTTCTGCAGCGACAACCACACCAGGGTGCAAAAGGGTCTCTATCTTTTCCACACCAAGCGTGACTGAAATGAAACGCCTCCGGCCAACATTCGTGGTTGGAAGGGAAGGTTAAAAGAGGCAACGGTGGAGCAACCCAGCCTGGCTAGTCAAAGAAATAATCTATAGGCTGTGTTCAAGTCCTCTATTTGGGGAGAGTTTTTGGAGTGACCATCAGACGTCACATCAACTGGTCTCCGGCCAGTAAGGATTATGGCCAGACCTCCTTTCTCCCAGAAGCAGGTTCAAGGAATGGTGAGAGAAAGACAAACCATGATGGAGCCACCAATTCTGGGAGTGGAAGCCCACCCCTCTTAAGGCATCCTGGCTGGGGGATTCTGGGAGTTGGAGTCCTCCTCTCTTAAAGCACAGGGGATTCTGGGACATAATCCTCTCCTCTTAAGGCATCCTGGCTGGGGGATTCTGGGAGTTGGAGTCCTCCCCTCTTAAAGCACAGGGGATTCTGGGACATAATCCTGCCCTCTTAAAGCATCCTGGCTGGGGGATTCTGGGAGTTGGAGTCCTTAAAGCACAGAGGATTCTGGGACAAAATCCTGGCCTCTTAGACCATCCTGGCTGGGGGATTCTGGGAGTTGGAGTCCTCCCCTCTTAAAGGACAGGGGATTCTGGGACATAATCCTGCCCTCTTAAAGCATCCTGGCTGGGGGATTCTGGGAGTTGGAGTCCACCCAAGCCAAGAAACAATCTTGAGAGAACTTGAGAGAAATGGAGAAATTCCCTTTCTCAGTTGTGCTCCTGAAAGTCAAGAGATGTGATGACCACATCTGGCGGCTGTCTTGTCTCATTCCAGCAAGGGGTCTGCAGACAGGGGGGGTTCAGATGGTCAAGAGAGCCTTCTGATGCCTCCAGTCCACACTGCCTGGTTCTTTTTTTGCAGAAATAATATTAATTTGGTTTAAAGGAAATACAATTTAATTACCGGCATTGAATATTGATCATTACTGCTGGATTGGATGACAGTATTCTTGCCTTCTGCTAATTATATCAACCTGCCTGGCAATCATTTTAGCTGCATTTAATTTCAGTTCATGCATACATGAATACGAATCAAACTGGGTTTTTTATTTCTGGTCCAGGAGCTTTTTACCTAGGAGGAGGGCAAAAAAGTCAAAATGGACACCACCACTCTGGGATCGAAGCCTTCTCACTCGTTCTATTTTTAAAGAAGCAGAGTTTAAGGACGCGTGGGAAACTTTCAACAAGTTGGAATTCAGGTCGCCCTCGACTTTCGACTGCAATTGAGCCCAAAATTTCTGTTGTTAAATGAGAGATTTCTTAAGTGGATTTTGCCCGATTTTACGATCTTTCATGCCGCTATTGTTAAGTGAATCCCTGCAGTTGATAAGTTTCATGCCACATGGTTGTTAAGTGAATATTGTCTTTCCTTGTCAGAAGGGGAACATGTGGATCCCAGGACACTGCAACCGTCGTAAGTACGAGTCCTCTGCCAAGCGGTCAAATTTTGATCATGTGACTACGGAGGTGATGCAGTGTGAGAAAACGGTTCTAAGTGCCTTTTTTTCAATGCTGTTGTACCTTCGGCCACTAAATGAACGGTTGTAAATTGAGGATTAGGTGTTTTTGTGCCCCCATGCAGATTTTGTGCCTCTGCAGCAAAGACACATCGTTGTCAAAGGCCATTTTTCGTATTCACTGGAAAAATTTTCCCCATTGCAATATTTTTCAACACAATTAATATTTCTTTAAACTGTAATTTCTCTTTTCTCTGGACTTCCACCGAGAAAGCATCTGTCTGCAATTCTGGGCCATTTGTAGGTCAGATTGGCAGATTGTACACAATACACCCACAACGGGAGTGAATAATGTTGTGCCTTTATTATTTCTGCAAATGGACTTTATTTCTTATTCTTGAGGCTTGGGATTGAGTTGGGAGGTGGAGGTTTGAGGAGAGGTATTGTCTGCTGCTGGCTACTGGGATTGTGTTTGGGAATGAATTGCATACAAATTAAATGCAGGTAGTTCTTCGATTTACAATGGTTCGTTTAGTGGCAAAGTTACAATGACACTTAAAACTGTGCCTTATGATGTTTCTAGGGAGGAAACATTTTACAGCCTCACTGCAATGACAAGTTCAAAAGCTAAAACCTTGGCAACTGACTTGTATTTATGACAACCTCATAAACTCCTATTTATGATGATGTGATCCCTTTTTGTGACCTTCCAACAAGTCAATGGGGGAAAGCCAGATTCGCTTAACAACCATGTGACTAACTTAACGACTGCAGGGATTCACTTAACAACTCTTGCAAGAAAGGTCATAAAGTAGGGCAAAACTCATTTAGCAACCATCTCCCTTAGCAACAGAAATTTAGGGCTCAGTTGTGGTTATAACCCCAGGACTGATGCAATCCATTGGCTAATTAATTAGCTGAAAACCAACCAGGAACTGCATTCCTACCATTGGCCAATTTTGCCATCAATCTTTTGGGGGTTAGGATATCATTTGAACACAGAACCTTTGCTTAACTGGTCCCTTAGCACAATGTGCCAACACTGCAATGGGTTAAATCCATAACCTGATTTGACATATTGTTTATGCACATACAGATAATCCTAGATTTAGAAGCATAATTGGGGCCAGAATGTCCATCCCCAAGCAAGGCAGTTGCCTATCAAGCTGTCCCTGATTTTACACCCTCTTTTGCCATGGTTAAGTGAATCGCTGCAGTTGTTAAGTGAATCATGTGGCCGTGAAGCAAATCCAGGTTCCTCCCATTGACTTGGCTTGTGGGAAGCTAGCAGGGGAGGTTGCAAAAGGGGAACACATGACCCCAGGACCAGGAGTGGGATTTCAAAATCCCAGCAACCGGTTTGCTGCCCGGTTGCTGGGTGGCCGTGGCCATGCTGGGTGTGGCCTACCGGAATTTCTGGGAGGGCCGTTTTTTGCCTTTCCCAGAGTCCGGAGGCTTCCCTCGGGCCTCTGGGAGGGCGAAAACTGCCTCCCCCAGGCTCCGGAGGGCCTCCGGAAGCCGGAAACAGGCCCGTTTCCAAATTTGCCTCTGCCCGGACCTGCACTTCCCCGCATCAAAATGGGCCACCTGGAGNGGGGGGGGGCGGTCAGTTGGTTCAAATATTGGTTCAGCAAACCAGATGCAAAATTAATATCCAGTTTACCCGAACTGGTCCAAATCGGTAGAATCCCACCCTTGCCTGGGAGGCTGTGACCATCATAAATACCTATCAGTTGCCAAGGACACAAATTTTGATCCTGTGACCCTGGGGAATACTGTGATGGTCATAAGTGTGAGGACTGGTCATCAGTCACTCTGGGAAGGAGGGAAGGAAGGAAGGAAGGAAAAGTAAGAGAGAGAGAAAGGAAGGAAGGAAGAAAAGGAAGAGAGAAGAAGGAAAAGAAAGAAAGAAAGAAAGAAAGAAAGAAAGAAAGAAAGAAAGAAAGAAAGAAAGAAAGAAAGAAAGAAAGAAAGAAAGAAAGAAAGAAAGAAAGAAAAGAAAAAGACAGATTTAAAGGAAAGAAAGAAAGAAACCTCACAGTCTGATTTTAAACACACACACACAGCCCCAGTGTGAAGTCTACCAATGGTGGTTAAACTATGGCTTCCAGAGCAGCCTCTCCATCTTTCTTAAAAGTGAGCCGAAAGAAATGTGGCTTCTGGCATTCTCCAGATGTGGCGGGATCCCAATCTCTCGCTACCCCACCCACGAAATCCAAGGGCGGAGGGTGATGGGCTTTGTAGTGCAGCCGCTGCTCCCCGCGGGGCGCAGGAGAATTGACCTCATGCTGGGCTTCTGCTGCCCTCTAGTGGCCAAAGGACTCCTGACACCCTTCTATTTTCCTGGAAGGAGACGGCTGATTCCACTGTTTTGGACGGGAAATTTACCACAAATTTTGTATTTGTACCAAATACAAAAAAGATTTTGCTTTACTTTGGACCCAAAAAATGGGGGAAAAAATGGGAATTTAGCACGTACTGATAGACACTCCACATTTTCCCATAAACAAGCATTAATTATACCTTATAATTAAAATATAAACAGGGAATATTTATATCTTAATCATAAAATTATGTTTCCCTGCCTTTCAGTTTGATTAAAAAGAATGAAAGACAATTGGAGGTAGTCCTCAACTTATGACCATTAACTGAGCCCAAAATTTCTTTCATGAAGCAAGACAGTTGTAAAATGAGCCTTGCCCTGTTTTACGATGTTTCTTGCGCCATGAAGTGAATCCCTGCAGCTGTTCACTTAACCGGTGCAAAAAGCCTCATAAAACAAAGGGCAAAACTCACTGAGCAACTGTCTTGCTTAACAACAGAAATTCAGGGCTCAGTTGTGGTTGTACACTGAGGACTGCCTTTAGTGTCAGGACTCAAACACAGAACCCTTAGGCCAACTGACTAGTCAGGATGGCAAATTATAACCCACACACCTATATATATGCAAAAGGTTTATTTTCTTTGCAACATGCAAGGCACACAATGACACGCCGTGGCAGGAGGCTGGCAGTTGCCAACCACAATCCTTCTGTCATGGGGTCCCCAGAGCATGCAGTGACTGCCGCCAGACCCTGTCAGCAGAGCGGGGACCCTCCTAGCCGAGGTAAGAGGGTACCTTAGAGGACAAGACTGAGAGACATCCTGGGCGGGTGAAATAAACTTTTTTGCCGTTCACCCATCGATAGTAATGGCAGGGACTCTTCGTTCTCAGTATGGGGAAAACCTGGATTTTCACCTGGAAAAGAAGAATCACAGAAAAACAGTGTTGGAAGCGGCCTCTGAGGTCATCTAGTCCAGCCCCCGTCCTACTCAAGCGGCAGATCCTGACAGAATAACAGGGTTGGAAGGGGCCTTGGAGGTCATCTAATACAACCCCCTGCCCTGATAGGTTGGGAAGAGCCAAGCTCCTGTTCTTGGAGACCCCTCCCCACTTTGGAGATAAACTATTGGGGGGGTACCCCACTAGAGGCTTCTGACCAAGCAATTGCAGGCAGTTCTCAACTTACAACACTTAGCGACCGTTTGAAGTTACAACGGCACTGAAGAAATTGACTCACAACCATTTTTCTTACTTATGGACTGTGGCAGCCTCACCAAATTCACGTGATCAACATTCAGGCGCTTGGAACGGACTCATATTTATGACGGTCATTATCAGGATTACACGATCCCTTTTGTAACCTTCTGGCCAGCCACATCAACAGGGAAGCTGGATTGACTTAACCACGGTGTTATTCACTTAGCGATTTACTGAACACCTGGGGCCTGAAAGGTCATAAAATGGGTCAAATCTCACTCAACCATTGTCTCGCTTAGCCACGGAAAGTTTGGCCTCAAATTGTAATTATAAGTCGGGAACCACCTTTGCAGACTGGACCAATAAACCCTCCAGTCGGGATTCAGCCTAACGGTTATGCCGGAGCAGGTGCTGGCTCTCCGCTAACTAGGTTAAATGCACCACACAAACAAACCACCATTCTCTGCTTGTTCCCACGCCAACTTCCCATCTCCAACCCACTGTCCCTGTTTTGGGGGCCGGGGAAGAACACCCCCCCACATACAATCCTTCCAGGGCAAAACTCAACCTGGGTCAGGGGAATTACTTCTGAACAGCGAAGCCCCAAAACGGTGCGAAGCAGGTCAGAGCTGCGAGATCGAATCCTGACACCAGCAGGCTCACCAGCATGGGTCCTCCTGTGGGAAGCTCTGGGTCACCCTCTCCTCCTCGCGAGACCCCAGGCTGGGATGTCCCCGGCAGGGCCCCAGCCCGGCTCAGTACCAGCAGCACCGCGAGTAGCAGCCACAGGCCCCGCATGGTCCTCGCAGTCAGAAATGCAGCTCCTTAGGGGTGGTGGGAGAGGCCTCTGCCCGGGAAGGTGGAGGAGAAGGAATGAAGGTTCAAGAGACGGTCTGGGGGCCTCTTTAAAAAGGGGGAAGTTCCCCCCCCCAACTGCCTTCCGAGGTGGAGGTGGGGGCAGGAAGGGGAACATGGGACCCCAGGCAGAAGGAAATTGACTCGAGGAACCTGGAGGTTTAACGGATGAGGTTGGACACAACATCTGGCAGTTTTGGTCGGGGGCATAAAAAGAGATCCCCTTTTTTTAAAAAGACTTTATTTTTTAGAGAGTTTCTCAACTTTCCCAGCAATTCTGCACCTGTTGAACAGTGGGGGGAGGGGGGAAGAGCCCAGCTCCCACCTGGCTCAGCTTTTCAGAGGCCTCCCAGCAAGGATGATCGGCAAGCAAGATTGCACAGCAAGGAAAAGGCAAATGTTTGGAGGAGAGTTTGAAGAAACGGGGATGTTCGGCTTCAACACCCAGAATTCCCCAGGAATCGTCAATGGATGAAGTCCTAGAATAGGATAGGTGGACTTTAATACCCAGATTCCTCCATCCAACAAGCCGGCTGGGGGATTCTGGGAATTGGAGTCTTTCCCTCTTAAAGCATGCTGGGTGGAGGATTCTGGGAGCTGTAGTCCTCCCCTCTTAAAGCATACTGGCTGGGAACTCTGGGAGTTGAAGTCCACCCATTGTATAGCATGCAGACCTCTGAAGAGCTTCAAGTTGCCAAAAAACCCTGGTTTACATAAATTAAGATGCCATCTTGCAAGGCTTACAGGCATTGCTTGATATGACCAACTACAATTAAAGCAGAATTATTATCATCGTGTCAAAGGCTAAAAGAAGACAACTGATGGTGTCACATGGAAGAAAGATCCTTCATAAATTTTATTTATTTACATATCACATTTAAGGACCACACATCTTTCAGCAGCAAAAATTGAGAAATTTTCTCAATTTCTCACAAAATCCGAATCTGGATCCAGGTAGTCCTCAACTTGCAACCCATTCACTTAGTGACTGTTGGCACTGAAAAATAAAATGTCTTTTTCTATCCCATTCACATGCTGATTGGTAGATGGTGTCCATCCCAGAGATGGCGGTGGCCGGACCGCAATGCATCCCAATTATTTTAGGTCATCGTCTTGTTTGTTCTTAAGGAGCTGAAAACTCCTGGCCTGGGAGTCCTGGGCTGCCTCTGGCTCCGGGTTTCCAGGATAAAATTCTTCCACCAAGCTTTGGAGATTTCGGATGCTTCGAGCTGCAATGGGAGAAAGCGAGATGGAGGGAGAAGTCAAAAGAGAGGGATGGATTCTACAAAATGGGGGCGAGGGGGTTAAAAAACAAACAAACAAAAAGAGGTTGGACTCCATCTTAAGAAAAAAAAAAAAGGGGGAGACCAGGTTAAATTAAATTTCCAGGTGCCACACACAACCAATGTTTTTTCTGCATAATTTACAAGCTCAGGTTATAAATGTTCATTTAGCCATTGTTTAAAGTTACTGCTGCACGTTACGTATTTTTCACACTTACGACCATTGTATGTAATGACAGGATTGAAATTTGGGTGCTTGGCAACCAGGATGTATTTATGAGGATTGCGGTATCCAGAGGAAGGCCTGATCTTCCCAGCTGGCTTCTGACAAAGTGAGTGGTGGATTCGCTTAACGACAGTGGGATTCGCATAACGACTGCAGGGATTTGCTAAAAACCATGGCAATGAGGTTGCAAAATCGGACGCGATTCACTTAACTCCCTTGCTTAACAAATGAAATTCTGGTCCTCTCAGTTGTTAAGTGAATCTGGCTCCCCCATTGATTGTCAGATGGTCGCAAAAGGGGATTACGTGACCCCCCAGGACGCTGCAACCATCATAAATGCTCCATTGTGGTCGTAAGTTGAGAACTACCAGCAAAGGTGTGATACATAAAGGACTTTTTCAATACAAGTAATCCTCGATTTGCCACTGTAGTGGAACCCAATATTTGTGTTGTTAAGTGAGACGTTTGTTAAGTGAGTTTTGCCACATTTTATGACCTTTCTTGCCTCAGTTCTTAAGTGAATCATGGCAGTTGATAAGTTAGCAACCCGGTTGTTAAGTGAATCTGGCTTCCCCATTGCTTGTCTGAAGGTCACAAAAGGGGATCACGTGACTCTGAGACACAGCAACCATCTTAAGTATGAACCAGTTGCTAACAGCTGAATTTTGATCACATGACCTCAATGGTCATCAGTGTGAAAAATGGTTATGTCACTTTCAGGAATAGAATAAGAATAGAATAGAATAGAATAGAATAGAATAGAATAGAATAGAATGGAATGGAACGAGAATAGAATAGAACAGAACAGAACAGATTAGAATAATGGTATAAGACTAGAATAGAATAGAATAGAATAGAATGGAATGGAATAGAATGGAACAGAACAGAACAGAACAGAACAGAATAAGGAATAAGAATGGAATGGAATGGGATAGGATAGAATAGGATAAGATAGGATAGAATAAGGAATAAGAATAGAGTAGAATAGGATAGGATAGGAGTAGGATATAATAGAATGGAATGGAATGGAATATAACAGAACAGAATAAGAAATAAGAATGGAATGGAATGGGATAGGATAGGATAGGATAGGATAGGCTAGAATAAGGAATAAGAATAGAGTAGAATAGGATAGGATTAGGATAGAATAGAATAGAATAGAATAGGATAGAATAGAATAGAAGGGAACTTGGAGGTCTTCTAGTCCAACCCCCTGCTTAGGCAGGAAGCCATAGAACATTTCAGACAAATGGTTGAAATACTGATTAACTGTGGCAAAGAGGTTGTAACATGGGGCAAAACTTACTTAATCACTGTCTCAGTTAACAACACAACTCAATTTTGATCATAAGTCGAGGACTACCTGAATTTTCAGTCTCATCTTTCTCTCTCCCCCCCCCCCCACAAAAAACAAAAAAAAATAGATCCTTTAATACAGCGAGATCTCCTGGTAGGCAGGCTTTGATTATACTACCTGAGATTATGCCACACTGAGCTTCTCAGGAAAAAACAACCAATTGGATGGAAAAACTTTGCGTGGACCTTTCTTACTGCTGCACCAGAGATGAAGCATGTGTTAGCCTTCCTGCCCCTGTGTCTGGCTTGCCCGGTTGCACGGGGGCGGATAGGAAAGCCCTCAGTAGGCGTGTGAATGGCATTGCCCCTCAGAGGATTCCTGGCTTGCCCTCTCCCCTCCTTGGGAGAAGCTTTGTAGCTCCTGCTCTCTTTAAGGAAGTACCAAAAGCATCCTCAAAGATCCCTCCCTCCTGGCGAACCCCCCTGAAACTATTTGGCCATCTGAGAAGAAGCGTGCAGGATAATAATAAAAAATTTAAGCGGGCAAATAGGCTGTGAAAAACAGCCGTCCCTATCCCAGGCAGGATCTCTTTTGAATCCTGCTGACAATATGTTGGATGTTGGTGTGGTGTCGTGGGAGGGGGGGGTTTCGGTTCAATGTATGGAAGGGTGAAGATGTGTGTTTGTGTTTAATTTTCATGGTCATGGTGTGCACTGAAGATGGCGTTGGATTTCATTTTACGAGGTGCAATGACAATAAAGTAAAAAGTAAGCAAACTGTTCCACACCTACACTCATTTTTTTTCCCTCTGTCTCTCCATTTTTTTCCTAACATGCATCTTTGCTGGAAGTCTTAATAAAATCAGCCCCGGACAACCTGTAAAGGAGCCCATATACTTACAGGCAGAGGTTCCAAATGGGACGTTGCCTCCTCAGGTGCTCCGGAGACAGGTGGGGCTTCCTCAGAGCAAGGTGCCAGGAGAAGCGAGGTGGCCAACACCAGCAAGCCGAGCCAAGAAGCCTTCATGGTTTGTTTTCTTCCCCCTAATCCTGGATGAGACCCACAAACTCTCCTGGATTGCAGGCGTTGTGAGCGCCTCTTCGGTGCTTCTCGCACTTTTATGGACCTGCCCTGATCCCTTTGGGGTTGGTCCACCAGAAGAGAAGTTCGCACACAAAGTGTCACAACCTCCAGCTCCAGCTCCCTTCTGGCCTGCAAGAAATCATGACTCAAGGTTGTCTTTGGAGCACCCCACCCTGGCGTTTTGACATCCAAGCCGACAAATCGTTGTTTGTGAAACATGACAGCGCCAAAAATTATTTTTGTGTCCTGCCAAGCCGTCCCGCCCACATCTGGGTCTCGCCCTTCAGGCCCTGCAAGAATGGGACACGGGGAAGAACATGAGACCATCACTGCTCAGTGAGAAGATAAGGAGATCCTTCTTCTCTAACCATCCTTTGGATGGAGAAGAGGAAGCGGGAAGTAGGTCGATGTTCACGAGGATGAAACGTGGACGGAGTTTCCCGTGAATCAGAGTTTCTTGAGTTAACCGAACATCTCCAGTGTCGTAGATTCAACCCTGGTGACATCAGAAGGGCACTTGTGGTTTTCTTAATAAACATCTAAGGTGTTATGTTCATCTGAATGCTTTTGCTGGCCTCACAGGCAGTTCTCAACTTACAACTATTCGATTAGTACAAAGGTCCCCAAACTTCGTGACTTTAAAACGTGTGGACTTCAATTCCCAGAATTCACCAACATGGCTGGCAGGGGAATTCTGGGAGTTGAAGTCCACAAGTCTTAAAGTTGCCAAGTTTGGGGACCCCTGGTTTAGTGACTACTCAAAGCCACAACAGTGCTGAAACAGTGCCGATTGGACTTATGACCAATCTTTGTGCTTACAACCGTCTCTGCCTACCCCACGGTCCTGAGTTCAAAACTTGGTGCACTTGGCAACTAGCCTCACGTGGTCAAAATTCAGACACTGGCTGCCTTTATGGCGCTGCAGTACGACATCATCACCATTTGTGACCATCTCAGCTGGCTTCCGACAGGAGAAAGTGGGATTAATTTAGCGACAGTGTGACTCACTTAACAAGTGTGGTGACTCACTTAATGAGTACCCGACTTAGCAACAGGAAGCTCTGATTGCAGTTGTAAGTTGAGCCCTGCTTGTAATAACTAGATTCTGCCTTGGTTCCTTTGAGGCAAACCACAATTAGTTATGGTAGGTAAGTAAGATGTAACAAATGTCTCGCTTAAACAACAGAGATTTTTGTCTCAATTGTGGCCGTAAGTCAAGGATTACCTGCCTAGGACCCGCCTTTCTGCCTCTCGGGGTGTGTATGTGTGTAAATTCACACAACTGTCTAGGCCTGGTTTCCTTTCTGGTTCAGGCATTCTATCATCGTTGTCTCGTTGGTTGTTGAGAAAGTGCCACATTTAACTCCAGTGCATTTTGTGTTGAATGTCTGTTGTTTTACTGCAAATTGTTAACCCAACTCATTGTAAAAAAAACCAGGCTTTCTAAACCTGGGGCCTTCCTGCCATTTGAAATACCTGAAATTAAACATACCCCTTCTGTTTGGAACGGGTGACACTTCCATTCTTATTCCCTCTCCCTCTCTCTCTTGTAGGTGCAGCATTGTGTAACCTGTGTCACTTTAATCTGTGGCCAGTATTTGCCTTCCTCTTGATTAAGGGTTGGAGCAACTTGAGAACCATTCTCCTCTCAAGGTCACCGAGTAAACAGACCAGCATCTGTCCAAAATATTATAAGCAATCCTTGACTTACAGCCATTCCTTTAGTGACCACTCAAAGTTGTTCTGAGGGGAAAAAAACAACTCAGTAGTCAGGCGATTGCCATGAGGGTGTATGGCTGGGTGTTTCTCAATCCTCAAAAACCCAGAGGCCAAACAAACACAACTCTGCTTCAGAAGTTAAATTAGTCCTCCGGGTTGACTAATACCTGGAATTACCAGAGCATGCCGGAGTTTTGAAGACTCGCCAAGCACGTTTTGAAAATATAACGCAGGTAATCCTCGACTTACGGCCAGCCGCATATTGAGCCCAAAATTACTGTGGTTAAGTGAGACATTTATTAAGAGACTTTTGCCCTGTTTTGCGATCTTTCTTGCCAGTGTTGTTAAGTGAATCACTGCAGCCATTACTCACGGGGTCGTTAAGTGAATATGGCTTCCCCCTTTTACTTTGCTTGTCAGGTCGCAAAAGGGGATCATGGGACCCCCGGGACACTGCGACTGTCATAAATATGAGTCAGTTGCCAAGTATCTGAATTTGTGGTCACAGGGATGATACAACAGTAGCAAGTGTAAGAAAAACGGTTGTAAGTCCCTTTTTTTCAGTGGCGTTGTAACTGAGAACGATCACAAAACGAACCATTGTAAATCAAGGGCTACCTGAACTCGACTTAAGCCACAGGAAAATACAGCTACAGGGTATTTTCCCCACCAGATAACCTGGATCTGGCAACTTCTGTTCTCTGAGGAGATTATCCTGGGTGAGAATCGTAGAAGGATTTTGTGGGCACCTGAGACCAGATTGTGCTTATCTCACATTTTAACTATTAGCTAAATAAGGATAAAACTCTGTGGAGAAAGTGAAAAAATTCCCAGGAGAAACAACAGCAAAAAATGAAATTAAAATTTAAAAAAGAGGAAAAGAAAAAGAAAGAGAAGGAAAAGAAGGCAGGGAAATAAATACGATATAATCCTTGATTTACAATGATTTGTTTAGAGATCAAACAGCACTGAAAGTAATTTATGACCCTTTTTCACTTACGACCAACTATTGCAGAATGCCCCCGTCACATGATCAAAATTTGGATGCTTGGCAACTGACCTAAATTTATGACGGTGGCTCATGCGACTCTTTTGGTGACCTCCTGACAAGCAGTCAATGGGGAAGCCCAGATTCACTTAACGACTGTGTGACTAACTTAACAACTATAGTGATTCACTTAACAACTGTGGCAAGAACAGCTGTCATATAACTTAACTGTCTCACTTAGTAACTGGAATTTGGGGTTTCGTTGTGGTTGTAAATAAAGGACTATCTTAAAAGACTGACGACTTCACAGTTCAATTGGGAGCCATCCACAAAGCCAAAAAAAAAAGGGGGGGGCAGAAAAAGACACGAAATTCTGCATTTTCCAATCCAGCCAAAATTGGGCAGCTCAAATGAGACATCAGAGAATTTCTTGGATAACATTTTATTAGATTAAAAAAAGACCAAACTACGCTCACACCAATCAGCCTTCATGTGTCACATACACTTTTGAGGTCAAACAGCCTGGAGAAATCTAGAAATTTGTCTTTCTTGTAACCTGTAGCTGGCTGGGGAATTCTGGGAGTTGAAGTCCTCACCTCTTCAAAGTGGCTTAGACTGAAGAACACTGCTTTAAAAAAAATGATAAACTTGACACAATTGTTGTGTGACTGACATATTTGTCGTTTTTTCTATTGCTATGCACCTGTTTTTTAAATGTTTATTATCTGTCTGATGGTTCTTAGCTTCTTTGCTTTCCCCCTTTTTCCCCCCTCAAATTATTCTATAATTTGAACTTTGGAAATCATAACAAAGTTTTTAAAAAATAAAGAAAAGGATCAGCCATCTGCTTAGCAAGTCACACGGAACAGCAATGCACACGGTCCGGATCAAATCCTCCCATCTTGTTTGCGAGGCGGAAGTTTCCCTGGGTTTTGAGGTCCACCTCTGGCATTGGAAAAAGCCACTCCTCGCCCCAAGAGGAAGGAGAGGCAGCAGCCAAGCCGAGAGACTCAAGAACATGAAGACTCTTCTCCCCGTGAAAGGAAGGCAACAGTTTTGGGGGATGAGAGAAGAAAGCCTTGGGGTTTCCTTTGCAGCCAAAACATGGTTTTGGGGCTCCCTGTTGGTTCAGGGAGCTCAGATCTGATGTTCTCGTGAAGGTCCCCAGGCTTCCTGGGAAGGGGAGGATCCTTCTTTTGATGGACCCCAAGGAATCTTGTTTCTGGAAGGCGCCTCAATCCGAGTCACTGTCCTCCTGCTTGGCTGAATCGACGGCCGAGGCCAGCTCTTCCTCCTGGCCTTTCAGACGTTCTCCTGCAAAAGAGAGAGAGAGAGGAGAAGATGGACTTCATGGAAGGTCAAAGGAGCCTTGACAGGGATGGGCTTCAAATTTAGCAACCAGTTCTCTGCCCAGTTGCTGGGTGGGCGTGGCATTGGCAGGCATGGCCTAGTTGGCCTGGGGGGGGGCATTTTTCCCCTTCCCAGGCTCCAGAGGCTCTCTGGAGGACGGAAATGGGCCAGTTTCCGGCCTTCTGGAAACTCCAGGAGGCCCGTTTTATGCCCTCCCCAAGCCTCTATGCAGGCCCTGCACTTACCTGGGATCCAAAATGGGTCTCGTGGAGACTCCAGGGTGGGCAGGGCCAGCCAATCATTGCAACTACCAGTTTGGCGAATCAGATGTAAAATTAACAACCGGTTTGCTCGAACCAGTGTGAACCAGTAACAGCCCAACCCTGACCCTCAAAGCAAGTGGCCCACCAAAGCACGCCCATCCTGGGCAGCTGAAGCATCCTCGTGAGAGGCTTTGATGCATCCAAGAAACCCTGATTTTCCATCAAAAGAGGTTCATCCTCATCATCAAAAGAACAGGACAACCAGCCACAAATTTCATGATAAAGGTAGTTTTGACTTACAACAGTTCATTTAGTGACCGTTTTTCACCATACTTCTGACCAGTGCAACATCCCTGTGATCACCTGATCAAAATTCAAATGCTTGCTTGGCAACTGGCTCGTATTTACGACAGTCCTAGAGTGAAGGGATCTCCTTTGGTGACCTTCTGACGAGGAGAGTCAATTCACTTAACGACTGGGGGACGGACTAGCAACTGCAGTAACTTAAGTTTAAGTTGAATCACTTAATAACATTGGAAAGAAAGTTCGTAAAATGGGGAGAAAACTCACTTGTCTCACCTAGCAGTGGAAACTTTGAGCTTGATTGCAGTCGAAATTTGAGGATTTCCCAAACTTACAAGCCTGTTCCAAAGTTCTGATAGCTACACCTCCCCATTATTACTTTTGTGACCACAATTTGGGCACATAGTGAACCCGCATTTGTGGCCATTTGCAGCATCCTGGAGTCATGTTATTTTGCAATTATTATTATTACATTATTACATTACATATTTTGCAATTATTACAATTTTGCCAAAAAACCAGCATTTTGCCAAAAACAAATGTAGTATATTGTGGGGCTTGTGTTATGACAGTAGTCTTTTCTGCAACAAAAGGTCATAAAAATGGGTCTGGTCACTTGGTGTCCTGCTTTACAACCATAATGGGCAGGCTCTGTTACGGTCTTAAGTTGAGGACTACCTGTTTCATGGGGTAGAAATATCCAAAGAATCAGTAAAGGAGGAACGAGTGCCAATGTTGGATGGGAAGGAGGGCTTGTTGGACATAGAACATGGACTTTGCTGTCTTCCAAAGAGCGGCCTTTGTCTTTCAAATACAGATGAGTTGCTGCCTCATGTCCTAATGGGTTTGTTCTCCTATATTGCACCACCCATTTGTTAAGTGATTATGATGACCTATAGTCTCTCAAAATAACCCCAAACCCAAAACATATATTAAAATCCGGTAAAGCCTTCAACTTAACTTCACTGCTTTATTAGGCACAGTTTAAAGTCATAAAAGTAAATAATGAGGCAAACAGAAAACCAAAACAAACCGCCTTGATAACTAAGATAACTAATAATAACTGATAGCCAAGATAACTAATCATAAACTCCAGGAAATTAGCCAAGAAAAGTCCATGGGAAGAACGCCAGCAAAGATAAGCCTCTTTCAAGGTGAACACTAATTGACTTCAGCAATTCTAACTGAGCAGTTGCAAACTTGTATACATAGCTCCCACCTGCAAGCCACGAGGATCATGGTAATGTCCTCTTGAGTAGACCTCGCCTTTCCCTGATCCTCTCCTCTCTGCATGACCTAGGATGGATAGGGGATAGGCCTGGATCCTTCTCTGACTTTCCTCAGCCTCCTCCACCACCTCTGGAGTCACACTCCCACTCCCTGTCCTCCTGTTCCTCCTCTCCCTCAGAGTCAGACTCCACCAGGGGCATGACAGTGATTGTTTTGGTTCACCAACGTACAGATCTGCACTATTTTGACCCTGAGGACACAGATAAAGCTCCAGGGGGCCTCAATGACTCCCTAAAAAGGATACAGATGACCAGCTTTGTCTGCAAGGAGCAGAAATCCTTCCATTCCCCACCATCCAGCCAGAGCCGAAGAAGCTTCTTCTATGAGAAGCAAAATGTCTTCAAAAGAAAAAATAAGAAAGTCCAGTGCCTTTTTAGGACTGTTGGGGGGAAATGAATGATAAATGACCTGGGCGCTACTACGTTTTTACCCCACAGACCAGACTTACGTATCAGCTCGGCAATGGCCCTCTGGGTCCGTTTTTCCAATTTTTCCAGTTTTTTGGCAACATCCCGCTTCAGGTCCCTGCAGAACGAGAGAAGAAAAGACATGAAGTAAATCAAAATCCCAGGGAGGTGGGGGTTGGACTAGAAGACCTCCAAGGTTCCTTCAACTCTGTTATTCCCTGTCAGCTATCCAATCTTTAAATACCAACTGAGCTCAGAGCTAAGATCCTAAGCATACCCCTCCTCCTCTAATTGGAGAAGAGCAGTGGGGTGTGTGTGTGTGTGTGTGTGTTTATGAAAAGGGGAAGTAGCCTAGAATCACTATATAGCCACAAAGAAAATAAGTCCAACCCTCCTTGAAGCCCCTGGCCCTTATCTAATGCCTAGCAAGTGCTGAATAGCAGTCGAGGGAATTCCTGCGCACAGGCTTTCAGCAATGAACCAGTTGAGATTAAAGATTCCCGTTGCATAGGTTTTTAGCAATAAATCAATGTAGCTGAACCTTAAAATGCACACAAAGAGCACAACTGCCGCACAGCAAATGCAGGGAGCTGGGAAGACCTTTAAAAAAAGCAAATTTTGCCTGTTTTGTCCGTGGAGATAAACGTTCCTACTCACCAGTCAGGCTTCCGGGGGGCGAGATTTGCCAGGTCCTACAAGGGACAAAAATAAAGGGGAGGGGTTAATGAGGAAAGCTCCGCCGCCCCTCTTAAGAATCACTTTTCAGTAAAAGGACCTTCCTGGTCTCATGGGAAAAGGCCTTACCACTTCTTCGATGATCAGCTCTGGCTTAGCTGCCTCCAGTTGTTCCTTCACTTTGTCTTCCACTGGGGAGAGGAGGAAACGGTGATGAGAGACACGGGAATGGAAGGGGATGAAAGGGTTTGACGTCCCCTGTCCACTGGGGTGCCAAGAGGTCCTCCCCCTGGGGCCCAATCGGGGTTTGTTCCCTGAATCTGCCTGAATCGAGCCAGCCACCTGCAAGTGGACGCCCTCCAGGCCTGGGAATTGCAGGACTCAACAGGAGGGGAGGGGTGCCAGTTTGGAAGGGAAGGGAGAACTTCAAAGAACAGATGCCGGGGAGGAAAACTACAGTAACTCAGGTTGGAGGTAGGACATTCCCTGCCCTCCAGAAGGAAAAGTGGGTCCTTGGGGCCCCTTTGGGGTCCTGGCCTCACAGCTGCCAGCTACCTTAAGACTCAAAGGAGGGCATCTGGTTTTTTCCCTGGTACAGGGAAGGGGACTGGAGGAGGAGGAGGAGAAGAAGAAGGAGGAGGAGGGAGGGGGAGGGGAAGAAGAAGAGGAGGAGGAGGAGGAGGAAGAAGGAGGAGGAGGAGAAGAAGAAGAAGAAGAAGAAGAAGAAGAAGAAGAAGAAGAAGAAGAAGAAGAAGAAGAAGAAGAAGAAGAAACCAGACACACGAGGAGGAGGAGAAGGGGAGGATAAAGAGGAGAAAATGAAGAATATGGTGAAGGGGACAAAGAAATGAAAAAGGAGCATGGAGAAGGAGAAAAAAGATGCACAAGGAGAAGTTAAACAAGGAAATGGAGAAAGAAGAGAAGATACAAGAGGAAGAGATGGAGAGAAAGACAAGGAGAAGAAGGAGAAAGAAAGAAATTTAAAAAAAGGACAATGACACATTGTCATCCTTGCTAGCTTCCTGGTTGGCTATTGCCAGGCAGGCCTGGACAAGACAGACTGACTGCCGGGGAGCCCTCCTCGTCTCCCCTACTGAGCTACCTGAAGCTGGCTTGGCATTGGGCACCACCCTTTCCTTCAGCTCTACGTCTTCCGGGATGTAATTCCGCAACTTCAGGTCCCTAAAAAGAGAAGGAAGAAAAAAAGACAATTATGAAAGAGTGTAGGCTCCCTCCACCAACGAAGGTGCACTGCTGAATTTGAAGCAATTGTGACCAGTTGGAGTTGGACTTGCGACTTCCCACTGGCTTCCCCAGTGACTCGGTTGTGGGATTCAATCGATGACCTCAACTGAGATTGCGGGGATTTCAGTCACTAAACAATGCGCTATAAAACTGCATTACTTAGTGATGGACATATAAGTCAAGGACTCCCTGTCCTTGGTTTTCCACCAACCCTACAGGTAGTCCTCAGCTTACGACAATTGAATCCAAAATTTCAGTTCAACATATTTGTTAAGTGATTTTTACAATCTTTCTCCCCCCTCCCACAATTGTTAAGCAAATCACTATAGCTGTTAAGTTAGTCACATGGTTGTTAAATGAATCTGGTTTCTTCATTTCTCAGTAAATTTTTCAGAATCTTGTTTTTTCATTTTTCTCCTCTTCCTCCTCCCCCTCCCCCTCCCTCCTCCTCCTTCTTCTTCTCCTCCTCCTCCAGTCCCCTTCCCTGTACCAGGGAAAATTCATTGACTTTGCTTGTCAGAAGGTCGTAAAAGGGGATCACGCAAACCTGGTACACTGCGACCTGTCATAAATACAGGTTAGATACCAAGCATCCAAATTTTGGTCATGTGACTCCAGGGACTGCAACGTTCGTAAGTGTGAAAAACGGTCCTAAGTCCCTTTTTTCTGTGCAGTTGTAACTTCGAACAGTCACTAAATGAATGGTTGTAAGTCAAGGACTATGTGTATTATGGTTGCTACAGATTTGTTAGTGTCCAGCTAAGGGGAATAATACATGCTTTTGACTTTTCTTTTTAATTCTGTGGTTTTTTTTAATGTCCTTGTCTAGTTCTGTTTATTTTTTTCTGGAATTTTGCATTTGAGGCTTCTGAATAAAACAAAAAAAATATGGATTAAAAAAAAACAAAACAGAAATGAATTCCACCCAACTCCAGGAAATTTACTGCCAGGGGAGTAAAAACCTCCTGGGTCCATGCGCAGAAGGAATCCGTGCACGAGTGGGAGGAGAACCGGCTGAGTTAATCTGCAAATGGAGGCAATCCTCATGCTGTACACTAGGTAGAGATGTCGCCCTTTTCTCCTCTGTAGCTTCCAACAGCCCTTCTTGCCATACAATCTTATGATATAGTTATAGGTATAGGTAAGATATAGGTATCTTACAAGGGCAGCAACAGCAGTGGAATTCTCAATTGGAAGAGAGCTGGGAGGGACCTTGGGGATCATCCAGTCTGACCCCCTGCTATAGCATTTCAACCAAATGGTAGTTCAATCTCTTCTTAATGTCCATCTGGATGTTCTCGGTCATCCAGGTCATGGTTGTCCCCAAAGTGCCTTTTTTTTCCCCAAGAGGCAACTGGACTTTCTGGGTTTTTTCTTTGAAGATGTTTCACGTTTCCTCCAAGAAGCTTCTTCAGCTCTGACTGGGTGGTGGGGAATGGAAATATTTATACTCCTTGCAACACAATCCTTTCAGCAGTTCAAAGGAGGCTCCACACCCATTTGCACCACACAGGTGACTCTGAGGACACAGACAAATCTCCAGGTGGTCTCATCGGCTCTCAAATAAAAGGATGCAATTGACCAGCTTTCTGCAATGAGTATAAATCCTTCCCTTCTACATCATCCTGTCAGAGCTGAAGAAGCTTCCTGGATGAGAAGTGAAATGTCTTCAAAGAAAAAATGAGAAAGTCCAGTTGCCTCTTAAAAAAAAAAAAAAAAAAAANACAGCTTCTGGAGGCAAATCATTCCCACTGTCAGGAAGTTTCTCCTTTTGCTTCTCTCCTGGATGAGTTTCCATCCGTTGCTTCTTGTTTTGCTTTCAGGTGCTCTGGAGAACAGCTTGACTCCCTCTTCTTTGGGGCAGCCCCTCAGATACTGGAAGACTGCTATCATGTCCCCCCTTCTTTTCTGTAGACTAACCAAACCCAATTCCAGCAACCATTCTCAACGTGTTTTAGTCGCCAGGCCTTTTCTTAGTTGCTCTTCTTTGCAATTTTCCCAAAGTCTTCACATCAAGACTGCCGGCATTTAAGGCAAGGCAATGGGACAGCCTGCACACATGAACAAGGGCCCTAAAAGCAGCCTGGAAATCAGGCAGTTTGCCGAGGAAACTAGAAATATTAGAACAATTCAGGCCCTTCACTTTTTCCTTATCTGGAGACTAAGAGAGGTAAGGCTGGAATGTTCTCCGGATTGCAAATGCTTCCTGTTCTGGGACTCAATTTAAAAAAAGAAAGAAAGAGCTTGGAAGGTTGATAAGCACATGCCTGAACAGCCCTTCAAAGATGAGGAATGCAGTACAGCTAACCAGAGGTTGGAGTGAACATTATTCCTGCAAAATGGCTATTTACCTTTCTTTTCTTTTCTTTTCTTTTCTTTTCTTTTCTTTTCTTTTCCCCATTAAGGAGAACTGAAGAGGCCAATAGAGCAGCAAACAGAAACAGAACTAAAAATAAAATTGTCTCCATTTAGAATCGGAATGTGAAGAATCCCAGGGCCAGGAGAAAGAAGACTCAGCTAACAACAGTTCAGATAGGATAAAAAACGTATTTTTAAAAGTCGCCCGATGTTAAGGGGCTTAGAAAAAACTGTAAAAGTTGGGCTTTTCTTGTCTTGGAAACATTTAAACAGTGGTTGACTTGTTAACACTGCTAAACAAAAAATAATTATAAAACAAAATAGCCAGCAACAGGATATGTTACCATTTTATTATCTCACCTTTATTACTTTATAAAGAATTCAAGGCAGTGAAGGTAGGTAGTAAGAGCTAAGAGCTAGTGGTTAGAATGCAGCACTGCAGTCTGATTTTGCCAGCAGTTCGATCCTCACCAGGTTCCAGGTTGACTCAGCCTCCCATCCTTCTGAGGTGGATCAAATGAGGACCCAGATTGTTGGGGGCAAGAGGCTGACTCTATCGCCTGCTTAGAGAGGGCTGGAAAGCACTGTGAAGCAGTAGATAAGACTAAGTCCTTCCTCCTCCTATTTTCCCCCAAACGACAACCTGTTCAGGTAGGCTGGGCTGAGAGAGAGAGGGACCCAGCCAGTTTTCATGCCTAAGCCAAGACTAGAACTCCCCGTCTCCTGGTGAGTGGCCTAAAGACATCCATCCAACTTTCGCTCCTAAGATGGAACTAGAACTCACCATCCCCTGATTTCTAGGCCAGCACTTTAACCCCTACGCCAAACTGGCTCTTTTATTTCAGCGTAACCTTTTAACTTAATATCCCTTTAAAAAAAGGAACTCTACCACTGAACACGTTAAAAGATGTCAGGCTGTTTAACTGAACAACTGCAGTGATGCGCTTAACAACTGTGGCAACAAAGGTCGTAACCCTGAGCACAGCTCACCTCACAACCCACGTTGTGGTCGACACCTGAGGATTTTCTGTAATCTTTCTCAGCTAAGGGGAGGGGGTATATTTTAAGAGAAAAAACTGAGGATTTTCCAAAAACATAATATTAATAATAATAGAATTATCAAAAACAATAATTCTGTTGTTGTTATTGTTGTTGTTGTTATTATTATTGTTGCTGTTATTTTCAATTTTCGTATGCCCCGTCTTGATTCAGACTCTGAAAGAACCATCTTTGGTCTGATTGGAACAATTGATTTTGTTTGTACTGGATGACTCTGGCTTCGTATCTTTCAATTTTTNTCAATTTTTCTTGCTGTTGCTGTTGTCTGTTGCTTCACAATTTCCAATGCTTCGTCAATTTTTCTTGTGCTGAGCCCACATTTTTTTTATCAGATGTTTCTTGATCTTGCTGTTCTTCAGCTTTTTCTCCTGCAAATGCTTCAAGTTGCTTGCATCTGCTCGCGGGCTCTTGATTTTCAACTCCAACCTGATTTTCCACTGCAGTTTTCCAGTCAATTTTCTAGAGGGCTGCGGCTGTTGAATCCCCAGTTCTTCTGTTACTATGATTGCTGTCCTGTAGGCAAGGTGATTTGTTTGTTCAATTGATGTTATCTGGACTGCTGCAAGTGCACAGTTTGCATCTATCATCAATGGCGCCAAATATTTTCTAGGCACAGTCTTCAATGTTGGAAGCCTTCTTCTTTCTGCATTTCTTGCAGCATGTGCCAAGATTTTAGCTTTCAGTTCTTGCTGCCTGGCATTGAGCACTCCTGGTGTTTCAGTGATGACTTCAGGCCCTTGCTGATCCTGTTTTTGCAAAATATCTGCATTTTCCTTGAATTCAGGCTGTTCAGTTGCTCCAGATGTTATTGGACTATTTTCTGCTGCCACTTCAGAAGTCTGCTGTTTAGCAGTCTATGTTCCCATTTCACAATTTTTCCATATTTCATCAAGTTCGACTTCACTGAGCACTTTGTTCCGAGTGATGAATTGTTGTTGATCGGGTAATCATAATTCAGTTATACTTGAGTTGGATATTCTTGTTTCTATAACTTGTACATTCTTTTTTGGTCACCTCTGACATGGTGTATTTCTGCCGCTTCTGAGGTTGTTCAGCTTCTAGTAGCCCTGCAGGCCCATGCCCTGGTTGCTCAGCTTTGGGACCCGTGGCCTGTAGCCCACTTGTCGACAGAAGCCCAGGTTCCCCTACAATGGTCATAAGTGTGAGACCCAATTGGTCGTAAGTCACATTTTTCAGTGCAATGGACTCTAAACAAACGGTTGTAATTCGAGAACCACCTGTATCTCCTGTCTGTCTCCTCCTGAGTTGGTCAGGGATCTAAAATAAAATAGCACTTAGCACTTTGATCAGGGGTTCCCAACCTGGGGTGCTCGCACCCCCTAGGGATGCGAGATGATATTCCAGGGGGTGCGAGAAAAGTCCAGGTAAATAATAGGATATTGGCTATATGTTGGCATTTTTATTTTCTTTTGCAATGGACTAACTTTGTTTTCATTTTAGAGTTAAGTATCGTTATTTAGTGGCTGTCACGTACATAGCTGAAAAGATTCAATCCTACCATATATTTAATAATTAAATAATTCAATCCTACCATATATTTACCATATATTTCAGGGGGTGCGAGGTCCGAGTGAAATTTATTTAGGGGTGCGGGGTGAAAAAAAGGCTGGGAACCACTGACTTAGACGAAGGGCTTAGATTCTGGATGAATGTATTTTATTTTTTCTTTTCTGTACACTGAGAGCATTTCCACCAATGACAAATTCCTTGTGTGTCCAATCACACTTGGCCAATAAAGAGTTCTATTCTGTTCTGTTCTGTCCTGTTCTATTCTTATTCCATATTCTATTCTATTCTATTCTATTCCATTCCATTCCATTCTTCTGATACTCTATTCTTATTCCATATTCTACCTATTCTTATTGCATATTCTATACCACTTTACAGTGATTTACAGCTCTCTCTAAGAGTCAGCCTATTGCCCCTAACAATCTGGATCATTTTTACCCACTTCGGAAGGATGGAAGGCAGAGTCAATCTTGAGCATGTGAGGATCGAACTGCTGACAGTGGGCAGAGAGGGAAGGAAGGAAGGAAATAGCACTAGCACTAGCACTAGCACTTAGACTTCTATACCACTTCATAGTGCCTTCCAATCCTCTCTAAGCAGTTTACAGGGTCAGCCTCTTGCACCCAACAGTCTGGGTCCTCATTTTACTCACCTTGGAAGGATAGAAGGCTGAGTCAACTTTGAGCCTGGTGAGAATCAAACTGTTGGCAGTTGGCAGAATTATTTTGCAATATTGCATTCTAACCACTGTGCAACATGGAAGGAAAAGGAGGAAGGAAGGAAGGGAAAGAGCAATAGCACTTAGGCTTATATACCACTTCATAGTCTTTTACAGCCCTCTCTAAGGTTTACAGAGCCAGCCTCTTGCCCCCCAACAATCTGGGCCCTCATTTTACCCACCTCAGAAAGATGGAACCTTGAGCCTGGTGGGTTTTGAAGTGCCAAATTGCAGCCAGCCAGAAGTAGCCTGCAGCACTGCCCTCTAACCATTGTGGCACTTTGGCTCATAATATATAAATATAAACAGAAACGACTTATATCCACTAAAAAAACTCTTGCTAGGCCTGCTCAGAAAGCTTGCATGAAGAGCAGAGTCTCTTTTCCTGAGTGGGAAAAAAACCCACTTCAATTCATGCATACCATTGTCCACCATTAGAGCAATCTGATGTACAGATGTTGACTGTGTTGACAATCCGGGGTCCTTAAGAGCACATCAAGAAGTGAGGGAACAACAGAAGTGTTCCTAGGGCATCCTCGCTTCCAAAACCTTTTGTCCCTTGAAGGGAAAATTGAAAAAAAATTGAGAGGAAATCACTTTTGTTTGTTATTTTTCAAGAAGTTTCTACACATGGAGAAGTTCACTGGCAGTGCAGTTGTGATTAATTTCCCTATGACCCTTCTGGTTGAGTAAATCCTAGGGTGACCAAGTGTTAGAGGAGAAAAAAAACAAATTAACTGGAGAAACCCTCTTGGCTGACAATTTTTGTCTTCTGTAACAATTATCTACAGCTCCCATCATCCGTCCCTTCTCCCATATGGTCATACAGCTGCAGCATGCAAGGTGGGGAGAGCTTTCATCCTCTGATCAGCAAGCAGTTCCTTAAGATCTTTTGGGAGATCTTTGGAATCTAAGGACCTTGGGGGTTGGACTAGATGGCCTCCAAGGTCCCTTCCAACTCTTATTCTATATTCAGTGGAACGACTTGCATTCAGAAGTTGTGGGAGCTTCATCCCTGGAGACTTTCAATGAGAGAGTGGACTGCCATCGATCACAAATGGTGTAGGGCAAGGGCCTTCAAACTTGGCAAGTTTAAGACTTCTGGACTTCAACTCCCAGAATTCCTAAGCTAACATGACTGGAGGAGGAATTCTGGGAGTTGAAGTCCACAAGTCTTAAAGCTGTCAAGTTTGAAGATTCCTGGTGTAGGGTCTCCTGTTTGGGCGGGGGGGGTTGGGGTTGGACTAGATGACCGACAAGACCCCTTCCTATTCTGTTAATCTGTGATGTGAAGCTTGTAGGACTTTTTGACCTTCCAAACCCAAAAAGAAATCATTCAGGAGTCCTATGGCTGCTCGTTGATTTGATCATCATCTCTGCAGTCCCACATTTCCTCCAGATGTTCCACCCAAGGGAGAGCAATCTAGTCAGTCTTTAATTTTAATTCCAGTATAAGGGAGGAGACCTCTGAGTCTTTAAGAAAAGATCTCCAGAAAATGCGCTCAGTGCCTGTGGCCCACTTTTTCATAACGGTTGGAGCTGGTAGGGTGGACGTTGCCTGGTCTTTCTTCTAGAGAAGTGTGCCTGAATTGAGATGGAGTTACCTATTTTTCAAAGTTCTCTCTTCCTTTTTTTCCTAAAAAGTTTTTTTAGATTAAAAAAAAAAACATGGCATAAGAAAAAGATAGCACTCCCATCTTTCACATCCTATCTTGGTGACCTTCTATAGGCAGGCCTGGAGGTTGAATGACTCAGTCAGGAATGGTTGACCTAAGAGTTGCAGTCTAGTTGAAGTCATCTATGTCTCTTCCTTCTTCACAACCCCTTCTCTCCTTTCCACCTCCCACTTGTGAGGAGAGACTTCCCCATCTCTGGCATGTCCTTACTTGAAGAGTAGACAGGGGGAGGTGATGGGGCTGGCCCTGTAGAGTTGGAGCCCTTGTGAAGCTTCCCAGCTCATGAGTTAGGCTCAGCCTTGGCTGGGTGACTCATCTGGAAAGAACCCAAAGAGTCATAACTGTAATGAATGATTAATTGGTCTAAATGCTGTTAATGATGAAGGAGGCTGTAGAAATTCAGTCTTACAGTCAAAGGAGAAAAGCCAAGTTGGCTGGACAGGAACTTAGGATATTCAGTTCTGAAGAAAAGCAGGCTTGTCGGTAACACGAGAGCCTTTTTCAGGTCCCTAACAAGAGATTAGAGGAAAAATGAGTAGCAATTATTCTCTATAGCCACCGAAACAGATCAGAAAGAATGGGTGTAAGTAGTGCTTCCCAGATTTCATTTAAATATAAGGAGAAACTACCTGGATCTATGACTGGAAAGGTCTATCTATTTACCGTATTTCCCTGGAAATAAACCGGGTTTCATATTAATTTTTGCTCCAAAAGACACATACATTAGGTCTTATTTTGGGGAAAATACTGTGCTGTATTGACTGTTTCCTAAGATGATTTGATTGATTATTGTACCCTATTACTATTATTAAGTGTTGTACCTGATGATTCTTGATGAATATATCTTTCCTTTTATGTACACTGAGAGTATTTGCACCAAGATTTGTGTGTACAATCATGCTTGGCCAATAATGAATTATTTCTATTCTAAATATGTCCATATGACTGACTGAAAATCTTAACTGGGACTTATTTTTTTGGGTAGGGCTTAAATCAAGAGCATCCTGAAAAAAATCATACCAGGGCTTAAGTTTCCGATTGGGTCTCATTTTTGAGGAAACGTGATTTATTGTTGTGGCTTATATATGGAGCTTTTCAAAACAGCTTGGACAACTACCTCTAGAAGATAGTTTAGTTGATTTTCCTGAAGATTGTCCGAAGGCTGGAGGATATAAGATAATAAACCTTTGTGGTCTCTTTCCAACTCTACATTTTTATGATTTTCTGATAACTGAATATAGGAAAGCTGCACTTTGATCTCCATTGCATTTCTTCCAAGATCAAAAATAGATTCTGACGTCTTAGTGTCTGTATTCCATTTTCAGCCTTAGTTGATCTTTTAGGGAGCTTCCAAACTGCTGGATGGTGCACTTTCCTAAGTGTACAGCTTTCATTTGTCCTTCTAAATTAATCACATGTTGCTGTGGTTTGTAGAGGTGTTAAGTGACCATTTTTTAATTTCAGAGCAGTTTCTTTCTTTTAAAAGGAATTCCTTACCTCAACCCTGTTTTGGTCAAGGAGGGCCTAAGAATGGAAAGAAATCCAGAGAGGGGAAAAATAATAATGAAAGAGGCAGAAGGATGCAATCAAAGCAGGGATGTTAGCTGGATATTTGACCAGATTTGGAGGTTCAGGAACATCATCACCCCTGGCTCTCTAAACCTTGGAGACTTCCAAGCAGTCAACTTCTGAACTCCAGAGTGCCCCCATGCTCTCTTTCATGTTTCCAATGTTCTTGTCTCTTTCAGCCACTGTACAATCAGCCTTCGGACACGAGGCAATACCATGAAAACATTAAAATGTAAGTAGCCAGCAGCAAAAGATCTCCCATCTCGGCATGTCATGGCCTCTAGTTTTCAAAGGTCCAGCTGGGGAGAGTGGCTCAGCATGTCAACAATTGGAATGTTTTTTGACAGCTTCCCCTTTATCTATCCATCTATTTCCATCCATCCATCTGCCTATACATTTATCTACATATCTGTCTGTATAGCTGTCAGTTAATCTATCCATTTATCTCTCTATTTCTATCCATCTATATTTACATATAGATGCATTTATCTATATCTACCTCTATATCTATCCATTTATCCCTTTATTTTTCTCTATTTCTGTCTATACATTTATCTATATCTATCTATCTATCTATCTATCTATCTATCTATCTATCTATCTATCTATCTATCTATCTATCTATCTATCTATCTATCTATCTGCCTATCAGCCTATCTAATTCTATCCATGTATCTATACCTACATATCTATATCTACATCCATCCATTCATCTTTATATTCTATATATTGTTTGTCTGCCTGTCAACTATATCTATCCATCCATCCATCCATCCAACCATCCATCCATCCTATATCCATATATCTATCTCTGTACCTACATATCTGTATTTATATCCATCCATCTATTCATCAATCTTTCTATATTTTATACATTGTCCATCTCCCTGTTTGTCTATCATCCATCCATCCATCCAAACTATCTCTTTCTCTGTTCTTTTTTTCTTTTTAGCTGGGGCAAAAGTTACATCCTCTGTGGACAGGAACTTGAGTTTTGGAACCCCCTACCTTGTAGCTTTAAAGCTTCTAATTTTCCTTCTCATGGCCTGGCATCCTCTGCTAAAGATTTGCTGCCAGGAAGCCAGGCCAGTTCTCTGCCTGATTTTCCCCGAGGGCTGCTTGCAAACAACCCCGTGCCTCCTCCCTTCAAATGTGTGTGTTTTCTGTCTAGTTTCTAAGCTGCGGCAGTTAACCTGGGTTTGCCTCAGCTCTGCCCCTGGGAACGAGGCACGTGATGCCTGCAGGAGCTGGCCTGGCTTAACCTCTCCACAAACAGCTTCCTATGTTTTGGATGAGCTGCACATTTGCACGGACAAACAGCTTGGCACTCTGTGGCACGTTTGAAGTTCTCACGGGCCATTCCTAGGAGATTTGCAGAGGGAACTGCAGGGTTTGAAAAAGAGGGAGAGACAAAAGAATATCCAGAAGGTTTTTTGGGAGTGGGGGAGGGGGAGGACAAGACAGACACTAGGACGGCTCAGCACCGAGCATGGCTCCCTGGATTTTTTTTGCTGACTTTCCAAATGCAGAGGAGTTTGAAGATTGCACAAAAGTTTAAAATGTCAGATTCAGCTACCTTGTTTTTCCCCCCAACTTCGAAAGACTTGTTTTTGATGAAGTAAGGAGATCCTTGGCAACTTCCAGACCAGAGTTTCTTGTTAACTTTAAGACAGGTGGACTTCAACTCCCAGAATTCCCTAGTCATCATGTTTTAAAGCAGGCAGACTTCAACTCCCAGAATTCCTCAGCCAGCTTGCTTTAAGAAAGGTGGACTTGAACTCCCAGAATTCCTGAGCCAGCCAGCTTGTTTGCTGGCTAGGGAATCCTGGGAGCTGAAGTCCACACATCTTAAAATTGCCAAGATTGGGAAACACTTTTCCAGATGCTTTCTGCTGCTCTTAAACGCACCCAGCTTTTCCTTTCTCTGTCTACAGAGAAGTTTTGTTTCCCCCCAGTTGCCCCCATCCCTAGAAAATGGATCCATGACTCCCAATTTTCTGAATGTAAAATTTATCCTTCATTGTCGAGAGTTTGAAAAGGCCCCAAATATCCCCCTTCCAGGGGTTTAAGCTTTAGAAGGTGGTATTTTGATACCATCATAAGATATAGAAACACCGAAGTTGGCTTTTACAGGAATGGGCTTCATCTGTAAAAATCAGATTTAATTCTGAGTTCATTGGGGGTTTTTTCTCTTTTTTAAATTACCCACTGCAAAGCAGGTTTTGAAAATACCATAATTTGTCCTCTTAAATTTCACTAGGAACTTTATTCCATTATTGTTCTGCATCTCAGCACAGTAGAGAGGTTTTTTCAGTTCTGCTTTTTACCTTTGTTTGTAAAGTTGGCTGCTGATGTTTCTTATTAAGGGCTATTTTGTGCTGAAAAGAAGGTAGCTACCACCTGCCTAATGCTACCTTAGAAATTGAATTTGGTTTTTTTTTTTACAGCTGAGTCCTTTTATTCCAGTCAAAGTGGAATTCAGCTTCTCGGGTTTTCTGTTGAGAACAGATTAGCATCTGCTTCTCCATTCAAGAAGCTGGTTTATTTTATTTATTTTCTTTCAAAAAGAGCAAACGGGATGTTCCTGTTTTTACAAATGCAGATGTTTTCAACCCAGGGTGCCCAAGTAGCAGGTTGGGTTTTTTTTTTCCTATCACAAAGAGATGTTGCTGTTCCTGCCAAGGGAAAATGATAGTAAAATTGTGTTTGCAGGCATCCCATTTGGCTTAGTTCCTGAATTGGCCATGTTCGTGCCTTACATTGGGCCATAAACAATATTATCTATCTAAAATGACAACAAAAGAAGTTTTGTGGGCATTGTGTGAATGAAACTGCAAGATTGGAAGTGGTCGAGCTAAACTGGTTGCGTGAATACAATCAAGAGTATCGTGAGCCTAATCAAAGTTTATCCGGGATTCCCCCAAAAGTCAGATGAATTCTAGTTCTACCTTAGGGATGAAAACTGGCTGGGTTACATTCGGCCAATCACCAGGAGGCAGTGAGTTCTAGTCCTGCCTTAGCCAGGAAAACCAGCTGGGTGATTTTGGGCCAATCACCAGGAGGCAGTGAATTCTAGTCTGGCATATCTATCTATCTATCTATCTATCTATCTATCTATCTATCTATCTATCTATCTATCTATCTATCTATCTATCTATCTGGGAGCCAGCTGGGTAACCTTGGGCCAATCCCTCCCTCTCAGCCCAACCCACCTTGCAGGGTTGTTGTTGCAGGAAAATAGGAAGAGGAAAGAATAGGTATGCTCACAGACTTGAGATTAAAACAATAAAGCCTGGGATAAAAATAAATAAAAATAAAAAACAAATTGCAGTGACTGCTGTCATTTCATTGCAGCTATAAATTCGGGGTGTGGAGTTAAAGTGGTTCTCCCTTTTCGTCCTCTTTTGCAGAAACCAAGCAATGCGGAAGAAGCTGATTTTATACTTCAAGAGGAGAAATCATGCTCGTAAACAGTGGGTGAGAATTTTTTGCTTCCTTTTGTGAAACCCCCAAACGGGGTTTGGGGTTTGGTATTCTTAATCATCTTTGGGGAGTGCAGGCAGGCTGCATGAAAGTGACTGGTCAGAGGCAGAGATGCAAGTCAGCAAGTAACGGAAGCAAACCTACCAAGAAGAAAGATCCAACCGAGAATTAAGGAAAAATTCCTGACAGTGAGGACGATTAATCAGTGGAACAACTTGCCTTAAGAAGTTGTGGGTGCTCCATCACTGGAAGCTTTCAAGAAGAGATTGGACAACCTTTGGTTTGAAATGGTCTTCTGCTTGAGCAAGGGGTTGGATTGGAAGAGCTCCAAGGTCATTTACAGATTAACAGAGTTGGAAGGGACCTTGTAGATCATCTAGTCCAACCCCCCAAGTAGGAGACCTTACACCATTTCTGACAGATGGCAGTCCAGTCTCTTCTTGAAAGCTTCCAGGGATGAAGCTCCCACAACTCCCAAAGGAAACTTCTATTCCATGGGTTGATTGCTCCATGGGTTGATGTCAGAAAATTCCTCCTTATTTCCAGGTTGAATCTCTCCTGGTTCAGTTTCCATCCATTATTCTTTGTCTGGCCTTCAGGTGCCTTGGAAAATAGCTTCACCCCCTCCTCTCTGTGGCAGCCCCTCAAATATTGGAAGATGCCATCCTGTCTCCCCTGGTCCTTCTCTTCCCTAGACTAGCCAGGCCCAGTTCCTGCAACTGTTCATTGTATATTTGAGCCTCCAGGCCTTTGATTATCTTAGATAGATTCAGATTAACAAATTAGAAAGGGACCCTACCCTGTAGGTCATCTAATCCAAACTCCTATCTCCCCTGGTCCTTCCAACTCTTTTATTCTATATTCTATTCTGGATGAAAAGTATTGGTTGGAAAATAACCAAGGAGAGATTCAACCTAGAATTAAGGAAATGTTTTCCTGACAATGAGAACCTTTAATCAGTGGAATGGCTCACCGCCAGAAGTTTGTGGATGCTGGAGATTTTTTAGAAGAGGTTGGATAACCATTTGTCCAGAATAGTATATGGTATCCTGCTTGACCAGGGGGTTGGACTAGAAGACCTCCAGGGTCCTTTCCAATGCTGTCATTCTGTATTCTGCAAATTTCTTCAGGGTAAAGTTGTGTCTTAAGTCAGCCACACTGCTTTTTATGTTTTTAATCCTCCGGGCTTCCATCTCCCAAGTAGACACGTCTTGAGTTTTGGAGACACGTTTATAGAAAAGCTTCTCTCCCTTCAGGTTGCAGGCCTTTTATTTATTAACCGATGACTTGAACCGAAGAATCGTAAAGCAAACGGCAGCGCTCCATAAATAGATAATTCTGCTTCTGCTTGGTGTGTGCTCCGCGCTGTGTTGTGTGAATTTCAATGGCCTTGTTTTTTAAGACTGGAAAACTGACAGCTTCGTTGGCTATGGGTTTTCCAGTCTTGGTTGGTTGCATGCCAAGTCTCCCTGCGAAATCTCGCTTCTTGCAAAAGGAAGTGAGGAGAGTCTCAGCCAGCTCATGCAGAATTCCGATTCTTGTGG
This sequence comes from Laticauda laticaudata, assembly GCA_004320025.1. Lineage (NCBI taxonomy): Eukaryota > Metazoa > Chordata > Lepidosauria > Squamata > Elapidae > Laticauda > Laticauda laticaudata. The sequence goes on from BHFT01023398.1 coordinate 45,532, forward strand.
AACTAAACCTACCCTAAAAACCACGATTTGTTGATTCAATCATAATAGCAAAAGCCATAGCCCTCAGATTTATATGCCACTTCACAGTGTTTTCTTGCCCCTCTGTAAGCAGTTTACAAAGTCAGCATATGGCCCCCAACAATCTGGGTCCTCATTTTCCCCACCTCGGAAGGACAGAAGGTTGAGTCATCTGGTTCAGGATCAAACTCCTGGTAGTGGGCAGAGTTAGCCTGAATACTGCATTATAAGACTGCATGACCGTGGGTGGATGGATGGATGGAAGGAAGGAAGGGAAGAAAGGGAGGGAGGGAAGGGAGGAAGGGCAATAGCACTTAGACCTGCAATACTGCATCCATGGATGGATGGATGGATGGATGGATGGAAGGAAGGAAGGAAAGAGGGAGGGAGGGAGGGAAGGAAGGAAGGAAGGGCAATAGCACTTAGACCTGCAATACTGCATCCATGGATAGATGGATCAAAGGAAGGAAGGGAAGAAAGGAAGGGAGGGGAGGGAGGGAAGGAAGGAAGGGCAATAGCACTTAGACCTGCAATACTGCATCCATGGATGGATGGAAGGAAGGGACGGAGGGAGGGAAGGAAGGGACGGAGGGAGGGAAGGAAGGAAGGGCAATAGCACTTAAACCTGCAATACTGCATCCATGGATGGATGGAAGAAAGGAAGGAAGGGAAGAAAGAGAGGGAGGGAGGGAAGGAAGGAAGGGCAATGGCACTTAGACCTGAAATACTGCATCCATGGATGGATGGATGGAAGGGAAGAAAGGGAGGGAGGGAAGGAAGGAAGGGCAATAGTACTTAGACCTGCAATACTGCATCCATGGATGGATGGATCAAAGGAAGGAAGGAAGGGCAATAGCACTTACACTTATATACTGATTTCCAGGCCTCTCTAAATGGTTTACAGCCTCTTGCCTCCAACAATCTGGGTCCTCATTTTACTGACCTTGGAAGGATGGAAGGCTGAGTCAACCTTGAGTCTGGTGCCAAATTGCAGGCAGCCGGCAGTCAGCAGAAGGAGCCTGAAGTACTACACACTCTAATCCACTGTGCCACCGAGGCCAGGTTATATGTAATGGGGCCAGGTTCATGCCAAGCCGCACACCGTAGTTGTCAATCTGCAGTAGGTGCGTTCCCACCGAGATGAAATGGGGGGATGTTGCAGGTGGAATGATTTCAAAAGTTTGTGGTTCTCCACTAGGTGTTAAATTGGACTTGAAAGCCCCTAGATAACCGGTTCAAAATGGATTTGCGGGTGTGGGAATCCCCCTCTCATGACTTCTCTGTGCTTCCTCTTCCCCATCCCTTCAGGAGCAGAAGTTCTGCCAACGGTATGACCAGCTGATGGAAGCTTGGGAGAAGAAGGTGGAACGCATTGAAAATAACCCCCGGCGTCGAGCTAAAGAGAGCAGAGTCCGCGAATATTATGAGAAACAGTTCCCTGAGATCAGAAAGCAGAGAGAACTTCAGGAACGGATGCAAAGGTTAGCTGGTGCTCCGTTTATGGCAAGGGTCTTCAAACTTGGCAAGTTTAAGACATGTGGACTTCAACTCCCAGAATTCCTGAGCTAACATGACTGGAGGAGGAATTACTTCACAAGTCTTAAAGCTGTCAAGTTTGAAGACCCCGATTTATGGTCTCCGAAGTAGGACAAGTTGTGGCCAGGAGATTTCCTACAGGAAACCTTTGGTCCTTCCCTGGGACCCAAATCCAGCCCTCTACCCCAAGCCAGTGTACAGTCCTCTCTTTTGCCTGGTTAGGAGCTTTGAAGAGAGAAGAATAGGACCATCTCAAACCATCTCAGCGAATTTACATAGGACGGTGACACAAATGACAAAATCCCCTCCTGGTGTTGCTGTCAAATTGCAATTTTTAAGGCGAGAGGAGGATTGGTAAATATGTGCACAGGGAAGGGAGTAGCTTGCTGAAACGCAGGTTAATGGGTTGGCTTGCATTGGAGTTGAGCTTCCAGTTGAGTTGGAGTTGCACCAGGCGAGGGTCTCCTCATTCACTCATTTCTTCCGGCAGAAGCCCCCTCCCAGTAACTGTCCATGAAGATTCTCAGTTCTCCAGGTTTCATGGTTGTCCCAAAGGAGCTTTTTTCAGAGGCCACTGGACTTCCTGCTTTGTCCTTGAAGACGTTTCGCTTCTTCTCCAAGAAGCTTCTTCGGCTCTGACTGGATGGTGGGGAATGGAAGGATTTATATTCCTTGCAGACAGCTGGTTGTTTGCATCCTTTTGGAGGGTTGTTGAGGCCACCTGGAGGTTTGTGTCCTCAGGGTCACCTGAGTGGTACAAAAGGGTATGGATCCTTCTTGGAACTGCTGAAAGGACTGCTGTATGGCTCCACATCCATTTGCACCACTCAGGTGACCCTGAGGACACAGACAAACCTCCAAGCGGCCTCAACAACCCTTGAAAAGGATGCAAATAACCAGCAGTTTGCAAGGAGTAATCCATTCTCCACCATCCGGTCAGAGCTGAAGAAGCTTCAGGGATGAGAAGTGAAACCAGAAAATCCAGTTGCCTCCTGAAAAAAAACACCTTTGGGACAAAAAACACTCTCCCAGTCACTTTTTTTTTGGGGGGGGGGGGAGTGTGTGGCTTCTCAAGAGCGCTTGTGGGCCCGCAAAACACATGTGTGGTGCCAAAAAAAGCCCTAAACACTTGGACAAAGTCACATTCAGCTAAATCTTGGCNCCCCCCCCCCCAATGGTCTAATGTTCCACCCCCCTCAAACCTTCTGCCTTTCCTGGCAGTGATCTCTCTTCCTCTTTCTTGGTCCCCGGTGGTTGCCATTCGGAGGCCATGGCCAACCAGCAACAGAAGGTCCCTCTTTCAGCAATTTTTTTTCTGCCGTTTCTCAGCAGGGGAGGGCAAAGAGGCAGCGGATTCTCCATGTCTGCAGCACGCAGTGAACATGAAGTGTCGGAAATTATTGATGGGCTCTCGGAACAAGAGGTGAGGCCGGGGTCAACAGTTAATTCTTTGGCTCCTCTCCTTCTCGGCACTCCTCTCTTCTTCTGGGGAAGAGTTGGCTCCACCACAGCTCCAGAGACAGGAAGTAGGGGTTCAGGCTTGTTGCCAAATTGCATTAACCTCAGCTTAGCCGATCCTGTCTGGTGCTGACTGATCTCTGGATGGGGTTGGACCAAGAGTTTCTGCTGCACTGTCCTTGGGGTGCTCTTATCTCCTTCTTTGGAGACCTTGTTAGCAATAGCCATAGCCCTTAGACTTACATGCCACTTCGCAGTGCTTTCTAGCCCTTCTCTCAGCGGTTTACAGAGTCGGCCTCTTGTCCCCAACAATCTTGGTCCTCATTTTACCCACCTGGGAAGGATGAGTCAACCTTGAGCCGGTTAGGATCGAATTCCTGGCAGTGGGCAGGCTTATGGAAGGAAAGAAAGGAAGGAAGAAAAGAGGGAGGTAGGGAGAGCAATAACACTTGCAATAACCCGTAGACTTATATACTGCTTCACAGTGCTTTCTAGCACCTCCCTAAGCAGTTCACAGAGTCAGCATATTTCCCCCAACAATGTGGTACTCCACATTTTACTCACCACAGAAGGAGGAAGGCTGAGTCAACCTTGAAGCAGCCAGGATTGAACTCATGACAGTGGGCAGAATTATGGAAGAGAGGAAGGGAAGGGAAGCGAAGGGAAGGGAGAAAAGGAAGGAAGGAAGGGGAAAAGGAAGAGCAACAGCAATAGCCTTTAGACTTATATCCCACTTCATAGTGCTTTACAGCCCTCTCTAAGTGGTTTACAGAGTCCACCTCTTGCCCCCAACAATCTGAGTCCTCATTTTACGGACCTTGGAAAGATGAAAGGCTGAGTCAACCTTGAGCCTGGTGAGGTTTGAACTGCCGAATTTCAAGCAGCCGGCAATCAGCAGAAGTAGCCTGCAGTGCTGCATTCTAACCACTGCGCCACCGTGGCTCACCACCAACCACCAACCAGGAGCATTCGATGATTTAACTTTTTGAAAGACCTCCCCATTCATTTGCCAGTTGGCCTTTGTAAGAGGGAGGCCTGAAGCCAACTGGATCCTCTTGACTGAGGAAAAACCCAGGTGGAGCTACGTTCTCCAATGTTTCCTGTTCCAACACGGGTGGTTGCCATAATCAACATTTGGCTGGATGAAGCCAAAGGCTTGTCAAATCCAACCCACCTGGGCAGCCAGATTTTTCCAAGAAGTCCACCAGCAGGCAGTCAGGACTGTGGTCCCCTCCTTTGCCATAGTTTTCAGTTCTCCGAGGTGGACTTCCTCAGGATCTGGAGATTCCCATCACTCTTACATCTTTACAGATTATCAGAGTTGGGAGGGACCTTGTAGGTCATCTAGTCCAACTCTCCACCCAAGCAGGAGACCCTACACCATTTCTGACAAACGGCAGTCCAGTCTCTTCTTGAAAGTCTCAAGTACTTAGCTAACATAAACAAAGAAGCTGGATTATGTCTAAGGTGCTTATGGTGCTTCTCATCCAGCACCGGACTTCCTAAAATGGTGCCTTCGAGAAATTCACTCGTTTGGACCCTTATTTGTCCCCTCCAGAAAATCATATTCTGGGATAGTCTACCTCTGACCATGGAGGTTCCACCTAGACATCATGGGAATCATCTATTGGCTTTTTGGCATTTCTGTATATCATACTCAATGAAACCAACATCATTTTAGAATAAAATAGAATAGAATAAGAATAAGAATAGAATAAGAATAGAATAGCATAAGAATAGAATAGAATAGAATTCTTTATTGGCCAAGTATGATTGGACACAGAAGAAATTTGTCTTTGTGCAAATGCTCTCAGGGAACATAAAAGAAAATATACATTCATCAAGAGTCAAGGATCATCAGGTACAACACTTAATCATAGTCATAGGATACAATAAGCAGTCAAATCATACTTGGAAACAGTCAATATAAATCGTAAGGATACAAGTGACAAAGTTGCACTCATACAATCACAAGTGGGTGGGGATGGGTGATAAGGAGTGATGAGAAGATTAATAGTAATAGTAGTGCAGACTTTGGAAATAGTTGGACAGTGTTGGGGGAATTATTTGTTTAGCAGAGTGATGGCGTTTGGCAAAAACTGTCCTTGTGTCTCGTTGTTCTGGTGTGCAATGCTCTATAGTGTCGTTTTGAGAGAAGGAGTTGAAACAATTTATATCCAGGATGTGAGGGGCCTGTAGATATTTTCCCAGCCCTCTTTTTGACTCCTGCAACATACAGGTCCTCCATGGGAGGCAGGTTGGTAACCATTGTTTTTTCTGCAGTTCTAATCACTCTCTGAAGTCTGTGTCCGTCTTGTTGGGTTGCAGAATCATCAACAGAAACCATTAGTTTCATTCTCCCATCGGTCCACGCAGGGACCTCTCGGGTTTATGAAATGAAGACTGATGTTTTTTTTAAAGCTGGGCTTAAACTCTCAGGCTGTGTTTTGGGGTTCGGAGGAAATTCCCGAGAGTAATTACTTGAAAGGTGGGATGAGACTTAAGAGCAGATGGACAGAAGTCCATCTTCTTGCAATCTCAGAGTCCTCGTTTCCTGGTTTGTCCTCTTGTCGAAGACTTGAGTTGTTTTTTTTTCCCCCTTGGTGTTCTGCTTCCTCTCAAGGCCCTTTTTTCCTCTCTTCCCTACCAGAATCTGGAGAAACAGATGCGCCAGCTTGCCGTGATTCCACCGATGCTGTACGACGCAGAGCAGCAGCGCATCAAGTTTATCAACATGAACGGGCTGATGGACGACCCCATGAAGGTCTACAAGGACCGGCAAGTGATGAATATGTGGAGTGAGCAGGAGAAGGAGACCTTCCGAGAGAAGTGAGTGGCACGCAATGTCTCAGGTGTCCTGGAGGGGGCAGGCTAAGAGGGGGAGAAGTCTTCACTCCCAGGAGGAGTTGAGGGGGACACATCTGTGGGCAGCCTCACGTCCCTTCCTGGTTTGGAAGTCATCAGATTCGCAGAGTTGGAAGGGACCTTGTAGGTCAACTAGTCCAACCTCCCGCCCAAGCAGGAGACCCTACCTCTGATGGCAAACCGATGGCACGTGTGCCACAGGTGGCATGCAGAGCCATTTGTGCCGGCACATAAGCCCCAGGCAAACTTACCTCACTGTGCATGTGCGCTTCACATCTGATTTTTGCCCATTTGAGGCCTTTTTCGGCTCGAGAGCAGTCTCTGCAGCTTTTGAGGGCCGAAAAACGGGCCCATTTTGTCACATCCTGTATTTCTGGAAATACCAGAAGTGATGAAACAGACCTGTTTTTTTGGCCTCCAAAGGCTGCAGAGGCTTCCCTCGAGCCTCTGGGAGGCTGAAAAAGGCCTCAAACTGGCCAAAAATCAACTGGGAGGCGCACACAGTGCAGGTAAGGGGGCGGGGGAAGGCATTGTGTATGTATGTGCAAGAGGCGTGGGAGCGCTGCGTACATTGCCTTCTGGGTGCTTTTCGGCACAGGAGCCCAAAAAGGTTAGCCACCACTGCCCTACACCATTTCTGACAGAGGGCAGTCCAGTCTCTTCTTGAAAGTCTCAAGGGATGAAGCTCCCACAACTTCCGAGTGCAACTTCTGTTCCGTTGGTTGATTGTTCTCCCTGTCAGAAAATTCCTCCTTATTTCCAGGTTGAATCTCTCCTTGTTCAGTTTCCATCCATTGTTCCTTGTCTGGCCTTCAGGTGCCTTGAAAAAATAGCTTGACCCCCTTCCTCCTCTCTGTGGCAGCCCCTCAAATATTGGAAGACTGCAATCCTGTCTCCCCTGGTTCTTCACTCCAGTAGACTAGCCAGGCCCAGTTCCTGCAACCGTTCATTGTGTGTTTTAGTCTCTAGGCCATTGATCATCGTAGATAGATTCAGATTACCAGAGTTGGAAGGGACCTTGTAGGTCATCTAGTCCAACCCCCTGGCCAAGCAGGAGACCCTACACCATTTCTGATAGATGGCAGTCCAGTCTCTTCTTGAAAGCCTTCAATGATGAAGCTCCCACAATTTCCAAAGGCAACTTCCATTCTACTAGTTGATGGTTCTCACTGTCAGGAAATTTCTCCTTATTTCTAGGTTGAATCACAGATTCATTTAACAACTGGGTTACTAACATATCAACCACAGTGATTAACTTAACAACAGTGGCAGGAAAGGTCGTAAAACAGGATAAAACTCACTTCAATGTCTCACTTAACAACAGGAATTTTAGGCTCAATCGTTGTGTAAGTTGAGGACTACCTGCATCTGGCATACCGGTAGTCCTCACTTAGCAACCGTTGGAAGTTACAATGGACCTCCCAAATGCTACTTACGACCCAGTTCTGGAGTTCTGACAGCTACCCACATGGTCACCTGACCCCCTAACTCTTATGACCACTGGCAGCAATTCACAGTCATTTGACTGCAATTTACAACAATTTTTGGTGGTTTCTCAGCTTTTTCGCTAGTTTTGGACAAAAAACCCCCATGGATTCACTTAACCATTTTCACTTAGTGACTACAGCATTCACTTAATGACCATCACAAAAAAAGTTATAAAAATCAGGTCCAGTCTTATGGGTGACTCTTAATTGCAAGCATTATGATAGTGGAAATGCTGGCCTCCATTTTGGTCGTAAGTCAAGGATTACCTGAACAGAGTATCTGTAAGACCCCCTCTGCTGGGTATCAGTTCCAGCCCAGCTTTTGCTTCTGATCAATCATCATCTTTTAACAACCCCATAATCCCTTGAGGAGTGGAGTCTGGGCAACTGAATAGAGCTAGCAGAGTATTTGAATGGCCGGATGCCCCTCCTGTCACCAATACAGAGTTATATTCAGCAAATATATTCTCATCGTGCCCAGAAAGAAATATTTGCCTTTACTGAGGATCGAACTTATAGCCTCCTGATTGTGCGAGAGCTCCTCCTCTAGGCCACCGCACCACTCCCTGGCTCTTGCTTCAGATGGTGATGTAGAAAGAATTGGTTTCAAGAGTTGGTTTCTTGCAAGCAAATATGTTCATGGTCAGTTTCTTAATCGCTCCTTTGGTTCTTCTTGCAGGTTCATGCAACATCCAAAGAATTTTGGTCTTATCGCCTCCTTCCTGGACAGGAAAGTAAGTGGATATTTCTTTCGATCTTTTCTCACAATTTCCTTTTTATGAAAGCACCTATCAACTCATAAAACATTCCTATGTCTGTTTTAATAGTTGCCATAAAAAAAAAGAGTGGGGGGGGGAGGAAGAAAATCTGGAAGAGCAAATGCAGCAGTTTGAAAGCGGAAGTACATTCCAACTCATATCTTTAAAAGGTTGTAACTAAACTACCAGAGCTTTTGCCTGCAAATATATTTTATTGGGGAACACGACTGATGACACCCAGCCAATGAACATGCTCAGTTGGAGAATCTGCTTTATGACACACCCGGGCGGAGAGAGGGAAACGGTCACAGGGCACTGTAAATGACATGTGCGAGAGTTGGTTTCATACAGGGCAAATGCCAGTATGTCACCTCTAATAAATCTTTTGAAGTTTTTTGAAGTTTGGTTTGAGGATCATGATTTAATGAGGGTGATTGCTGGAATCCTGACAGCACACTCATCCTACAAGTTAGAGCAGGGGTTGGCAACCTTAAAACACTCAAAGAGCCACAAAGATCCTAACCAGAAGGGACCCTTCCCCCAACAATTCAATTCTGGAGCCGACCAGATTCTATGGTGGTTCTCCCCACTATAGCGTCTCATCCTAGCGTGGTGTCCTTTTTCCTCTACTTGTCCTAACCAAAAGCCCTGTCAATTGTGGATCTGACTGGCAACAGGGAGCCCCAGCAGAGAGATGAAAGAGCCACCTGCGGCTCCAGAGCCACAGGTGGCCGACCCCTGAGCTAGGCCTCCTGTGAAGAAGCTGTTAGAACTTCTTGGTTGCCTCTCCAAGTTGCACTTATCAAAACAGTGACCCAACTGCAAACTTCAAGGAGGCAACTTCCCAAGGTCCCCTCTAAAACCAGAAGCCTTGCCCAGGATAGCTACTTCCAAGGAACCTCTGAGGAAAGCAGTCCATCCCTCTTCTAAGAGTTGGCCATCCTGGTTGCCAATCGTCTTGTGCAAGGCTCTTCAAACTTGGCAAGTTTAAGTCTAGTGGACTTCAACTCCCAGAATTCTTGAGCTAACATGACCGGAGGAGGAATTCTGGGAGTTGAAGTCCACACGTCTTTAAGCTGTCAAGTTTGAAGACTCTTGGTCTTGTGAGTTGTGGTGCTTTGGAAAGGAACAGACACATCTCAGTGGCATCAGAAGGTTTATATTGTATTATCCAAAGTGTGCTTCCCTCCCATGTCTGTACCAAGCATCACCAACGTGTGTGTATGCGTGTTTTCCTTTTTCTAGACAGTTGCGGATTGTGTCCTCTACTACTATTTGACCAAGAAGAACGAGAACTACAAGAACTTGGTGAGAAGGAATTACCGCAGGCGAGGAAAGAACCAGGTAAGGAAACCTAGTGGGAAGCTGGAAGTGTCTAAGGCGGGTCTTCAAACTTGACAGCAAATTCTGAACACCTGAAGTTGAGGGTCTTAAGGAGGAGGTCAGTACAATCCAGTCCAATTCTGGGAGTTGAAGTCCTCAAGTCTTAAACTTGCCAAGTTTGAAGACACTTGCCAAGTTTGATTCCATGCACAAATATGGGATAGGTGGGTTCAAGGCAGACAATATTGGAAATATTTCAAACATTGGAACACTGCTATCAAGTCACCTCTAATCATTCACTTTGTTAGATTAGACCAGGGGTCTTCAAACTTGACAGCTTTAAGACTTGTGGACTCCCAGAATTCCCACTCCAGCCATGTTAGCTCAGGAATTCTGGAAGTCCACAAGCCGTCAAGTTTGAAGACCCCTGGTCTAAGAACTTGGTGAGATCAAGCGGCAGCATCTTGTAGGGCTGTGGGCCTCGGTCCTAGGTTCTAGAGAGGCTGCCACCAAGAAAAGGGGATGAAGCTATTCTCCAAAGCACTATCCTCCCAGAGGGCAGGACAAGAGATAATGGATGGAAACTCATCAAGGAGAGAAGCAACCTGGAATTAAAGAGAAATTTCCTAACAGTGAGGACAATTAACCACATGGAACAGAAACTTGCCTTCAGAAAGTTGTCGGCGGCTCGCACATGGAGGTTTTAAGAGAGACTGTGGAACAGTCACTTTATCTGAAAGATGGGTAATAGGGTCTCCTGTTTGAGCAGGGGACTGGAGACTAGAAGACCTCCAAGATCGCTTCCCGCTCTACTTTATTCTAAATTCTAGTAGGAGACTGCGCCCCACCAAGTAATGTTTCCCTCTTCTGGATTTCTGGTGCTCCCATGTGAATGCACTGTAGTCCTACGATAAATGGTAAGCTTGATTTACAGCTAGGACAATGCCTACGTTTAAAGACAACCTTGAGCCTGGTGAGGTTTGAACTGCCGAATTTCAAGCAGCCGGCAATCAGCAGAAGTAGCCTGCAGTGCTGCATTCTAACACTGCGCCACCGTGGCTCACACCAACCACCAACCAGGAGCATCTCGATGATTTACTTTTGAAAGACCTCCCATTCATTTGCCAGTTGGCCTTTGTAAGAGGGAGGCCTGAAGCCAACTGGATCTCTTGATGAGAAAAAACCCAGGTGGAGCTACGTTTCTCCAATGTTTCTGTTCCAACACGGGTGGTTCCCATAATCAACATTGGCTGTGAAGCCAAAGGCTTGTCAAATCCAACCCACCTGGGAGCCAGATTTTTCCAAGAAGTCCACCAGCAGGCAGTCAGGACTGTGGTCCCCTCCTTTGCCATAGTTTTCGTTTCTCCTCCGAGGTGGACTTCCTCAGGATCTGGAGATTCCCATCACTCTTACATCTTTACTCTTACTTCATTATCAGAGTTGGGAGGTACCTTGTAGGTCATCTCATCCTATTTGTATTGTTTCTATTCTTTCTATTGTATTGTATTCTATTTCTGGTCTACTACTCTTCTCCACCTTGGTCTGTGAGATCTTTTCATCAGAAGTGTCTCACACCTTTCTCAGTCCCACTTTAAGAACCCACAACAAATATTTTACCACTGATTTGTGGTATTTTATCCAGAGGCCAGGGGTGCAAACCTCTAGATCAGGATTTTTCCATGCGTGCTGTGTAGAACTTCATAAATCTCCATTATTCCTGAAGAAATTAAACAGGGAAGAATCCAACCAAATTCTGGTCAGTTCTGCATTTTTTCCACTTTCTCAATGCACCTTTAAGGACAACCTAGTTTGTGCTAGTTTTGCCTCTTGATCAGGACTTCTGCAGCTTAAAAAAATATGGTAAAATTCCATTCTGGGTATGATTGAATGATACCTCCAGTGCATTTATTTAGCATGGTGAAGGATGAATTTGTTGAGTGTTAAAAAAAGATCAATATTAAGGGGAAATCCCTGTTTAGCAGAAAAACAGCTGGGGAATTCAGATTTGTGATTCTTCCTGTTTATTCCTGGAACTGACTTATTATTTTCGGAGCTCCAGAGCTGGTTTATTTAGTCTGAGATATTTGTTAGGTTGCCAGATTTTGCTACAGTAATTCACTTTTAGCCATTTTTGACATAAGAATGCAAAGAGATTAAGTGAGAGATCATAGTATTGCTTGAAGAACAGAGAAGAAAAACCAGGAATTAGCACGGGGAAAGAGATACAAATAGATACAGATTTTGAAGGGACCTTGTAGGTCATCCAGTCCAACCCTCTGCCCAAGCAGGAGACCCTACCCTATTTCTGACCTATGGCAATCCAGTCTCTTCTTGAAAGCTTCCAGTGATGAAGCTCCCAAAACTTCTGAAGGCAACTTCTGTTCCATGGGTTGATTGTTCTATCAGAAAATTTCTCCTTATTTCCCAGTTGAATCTCTCCTTGGTCAGTTTCCATCCATGGCTCCTTTTCTGGCATTTGGGTGCCTTGGAGAATAGCTTGACCCCCTCCTCCTCTCTGGCAACCTTTCAAATATTGGAAGACTGCTCTCCAGTCTCCCCTGGTCCTTCTCTTCACTAGACTAGCCAGGCCCAGTTCCTGCAACCGTTCATCGTATGTTTTAGCCTCCAGTCCTCCATCATCCTGGTTGCTCTTCTCTGCACTCTCTTGAGAGTCTCAACCTCTTTTTTATAATGTGGATGCAGTACTCTAGGTGTGGTCTTACTAAGGCTTTATAGAGTGGGGCTAGTACCTCCCTTGATCTTGATTGTATCCCTCTGTTAATGCAATTTAGGATTGCATTAGCTTTTTTGCCTGCTGCCACACACAGCTGGCTCATATTTAACTGGTTGTCCACTAGGACTCTCAAGATTCCTCTCACAGTTACTGCTATTGAGCCTGGTTTCACTCAGTCTATATGTGTCCTTTTGGTTTTTCTTGCCTAAGTGTAAGACTTCACTTTTCTCTATGTTGAATTTCATGTTGTTAGATACAGCCCAGTGTTCTAGTCTGTCAGGATCCATCTGGATCTTGAGCCTGTCTTCTTGGCTGTTGGTTATACCTGCCATTTTAGTATCATCTGCAAATTTGGCAAGTTCCCCTTCTATTCCCACATCTAAGTCATTTATGAAGATATTGAAGAGTACTGGGCCTCGGACAGAAGCTGGAGAGACCCCTGCAACACAGGTAGTTTTTGATTTATGATGATCTCAATTGAGCCTCAAATCCCCATTGCTAAGTGAGAAAGTTTATTAAGTGAGGTTTGGCCCATTTTTGGACTTTTCTGGCCACAATTGTTCAATGTATGACTTCAGTTGTTAAGTTAATCACCAGGTTGTTAAGTGAGTCTGGCTTTCCCCTTTGTCAGAAGGTCCAAAATTACATGATCCCAGGACCCTGCAGCCATCATAAATACGAGCCAGTTGCTGAGGGTGTGAATTTTGCTCACATGATGGTTGTAAGTGCAGAAAACTGTCATCGGTCGCCGTTTCGAGTGCCGTTTTCGCTTTGAACAGTCGCTTAAGAAATGGTTGTAAGTGGAGGACAACTCTGGGTTTGCAAAAAGCACACTGGGAAAAGGCGGAGTGGCGGGTGAAAAACATTGCAAAATTTTCACCCCGTGAAGGAGACTTGGAAGCTCTTCCCGCAGTGATGAAACGTCTCGTTCCCTTGATGGTTTCTGCTTTTTCCCTGGAAAGGAGTGGAGGTTGCTTTTAAAAGGATCTTTTCATGCTTGTTGGTTTTAAAGGATCTTTTCATGCTGTGTGGGTGGGAGGCTTGAGAGCAGAGAGGGCGGCTGGTCTGTCGTTTTTGGATAGAAAATAAAAAACTTTAAAACATTTGGAGATTTTGTTTCCCTGATTTTTTTTAGAGGGGGAAGACTTTGTTTGCCTCTGAATTTTTGCATCTCCCAATTGCTCGTTATTATTGGATCCTCAAGTTGTGTCCTTTTGGTGGCTCGTAGTTATGAAAAACTCTCCAAAAGTTCATCCCAGACATTTCTCAGAAAAGCATCATTAGGCCATTTGAGCAGGTGAGCTTCACCTTAAGTCCAAAAGTAGCCTGGGGTTGTGGGTCTATGGGGCCCTGGGTGATCCCTGAGCTTGGTGGTTTGCTTGCAAAACATTTCATGACCCAAGTAGGTTACATCATCAGGAATGGGGGTTTGTGGAGGAGAATGAGAAAGGGGGGGGGAGGAGGAAGAGGAGCAGGACAATGACTGTGGCATCTATTGTGCTCTCTGAGCTTGGTGGTTTTCTTGCAGACGTTTCATGACTCAACTAGGTAATACTATCAGTGTTAGAAAAGAGGGGTTTTGTGGATAGGAGGAGGAGGAGGAGGAGGAAAAGAATGAGGTGGAAGATGATTGTGGGGTCCTGGGTGTTCCCTGAGCTTGGTGGTTTGCTTGCAGAGGTTTCATGACCCAGCTAGATTACATTTAGATCACTGGATAATTAGATATTATAGTATATAATTAGCACTACTATTACTATTAATCTTCTCATAACTCCTTATCACCCCTTCCCTCCCACTTGTGATTGTAGAATTGTAACTTTGTTGCTTGTATCCTTATGATTTATATTGACTGTTCCTAGTGTGATTTGATTGCTGATTGTACTCTATGACTGTCATTAAGTGTTGTACGTTATGATTCTTAATGATTCTTTTCTTTTATGTACACTGAGAGTATTTACACCAAGACAAATTCCTTGTGTGTCCAATCAGACTTGGCCAATAAAGAATTCTATTCTATTCTATTCATCCTACTAGATAATATCATAAGCCCCTGATAATGTTATCTGGTTGGGTCATGAAATGTCTGCAAGAAANTTCTATTCTATTCTATTCATCCTACTAGATAATATCATAAGCCCCTGATAATGTTATCTGGTTGGGTCATGAAATGTCTGCAAGAAAACCACCAAGTTCAGAGAGCATCAAGGACTCTACAGTCTTCCTCCTCCTCCTCTCCACTCCACAAATCCCACTCCCTTCTAACACTGATGATGTGACTTAGCTGAGTCATGAAACGTCTGCAAGAAAACCACCAAGTGAGAGAGCACCAAGGACCCCACAATCCTCCTCCTCTCCTCAAGCCCCATTCCTTTCTCGCATTGATGATGTTACCTCGTTGGATCCTGAAATGTCTGCAAGAAAACAATCCAGCTAAAAGAGCACCAAGAACCCAACAACCCTCCTTCTCCTCCTTCCCTTTCCTCCTCCTCCCCGCCAACCCCACTCCCTTCCAGCACTGATGAAGTTACCTAGCTGGGTCATGAAATGTCTGCAAGAGAACCATCAAGTTCAGAGAGCACCAAGGACCCCACATTACCCCTTTTCCTCCCCATCCTTTTTCTCTTCTTCTTATCCACAAACCCCACAGTCCTTCTAACACTGATGATGCTACCTAGTTGAGTCATGAAACGTCTGCAAGAAAACCACCAAGCTCAGAGAGCACCAAGGCCCCCACCATTCAACACTGAGCTACAGCTCTGATCCTCTCTTGGGTTCCTTCATCCCTCGATTTTGTGGTTTAAAAATAACGATGGAAGGACAATTGCTTGTAGAGACTTTTCTGGAGGAATATAGAGGCTTGGATGAACTGGAAACAGCCTTTCTACAAGGAAACCTGCACCATGCCAAGATGGAAGAGAGAGAGAGAGAAAAAGGAGCCCAGTGAAAAATGGATGGGTGGTGTGCTGTCCCAGCCAGTCTATGGGAATTGGATAGTCACTTAGGAATTGTGAGCTGTCCCCTTATGGGAATGCATCATGGTAAATGTAGTTAAAGGTATCCTGGGAAATGTAGTCCATGTCAAGTGACCACATCTGTAATCCTGATTGGTCACTGGATGGGACCCTTGGTGGGTTGGGTTTTCCTCATTCTTTGTCTGCACTCTCTTACTCATGGCACCTTCTTTCAATGGCTACGAGATGGGTTAGGAGATAACCATCTTTTATTGTCCTGTCTCATGCACAGAGGTGGATTTGTAGTTGTGCGGATGCAGATAGATAAATTCTACAAAATATCCATAACAAAGTACATTTATTGGTACATCAGGTATCTTCATAACTCTCATTTGTGACGAAGTTCTTCTATAATGACCAATCCTTTGTATATCAGCCTTGCAGTAAAAGATGGTTATCCCCTAACCCATCTCGTAGTGATGGAAAGAAGGTGCCATGAGTAAGAGAGTGCAGACAAAGAATGAGGAAAACTTTCCCCAACCCACCAAGGGTCAACCCAGTGACCAATCAGGATTACAGATGTGGTCACGTGACATGGAGATATAAAGGGTCCTATGGAAATTGATGTAAATGGATGATGCATTCCCTTAAGGGGACAGCTCACAATTCCTAAGTGACTATCCAATTCCCATAAACTGGCTGGGACAGCACAATAAGATGGAAGAGAGAGAGAGAGAGAGAAAAGAGCCCAGTGAAAAATGGATGGGTGGACAACCACATGTTGCTATGTGCTTTGGATTAACCAACAAATATGATATGATGACTAATGGAGAGCTGGCAACACAAGCATTCTTCTAGGTTTATCCTCCCATTTCCTTCCTGTCTTAGTCAACAGGGCCAGGAGCAAGGGATAGGAGGAGCTGTCAGTTATTAAAGATGGAGGAATGTCTCCTTGGGAAGATCCAGGACTACCCAACTACTCAAAGAGTCAATCGTGAAAGACGGAGGAGCGTCTCTTTGAAAAGGTCCAGAACTATCCAACTACTCAAAGGTCAATCATGAAAGATAAACATATGTTTAAAAGGTCCTAGAAGTACCCAACTACTCAAAGGATCAATCATGAAACATGGAAGATAATCTCTTTGAAAGGGTCCAAATCTACCCAACTGCTCACATGCTCAATCGTGAAAGATGGAGGACTTTGAAAAAGGTCCAGAACTCATCAATGCTGAAAGTCCCACCAAGCATGACATGGGATCTGCCCGACACCAGAGATCTGGCTGGATTCTTTCTCTCCTGGTTTTTAAAAAGTAGTCAAGTTCTGATTGGCTCGATCCCTGGAGATTATACAGACAGTTCTCAACTTACAACAGTTCATTTAGTGACCGTACAGAGTTACAACGGCACTGAAAAAAATGTGAACTATGACCGTTGTTTACCCTTGCAGCATGTCGCGGTCAAAATTTGGACGCTTGGCAACTTATTCATATTTATGATGGTTGCCATGTCCCAGGGTCACATGATCCCTTTTTGTGACCTCCTGACAAGCAGAATCAATGGCAAAATCGGATTCACTTAACAACTGTGTTACTAACTGAACCGCTGCAGTATTCACTTAACGATGGCGACGAAAACGGTCGTGAAATGGGGGAAAATTCACTTGGCAGATGTCTCACTTAGCAACAGAAATGTTGGGCTCCATTGTGGTCATGTTGAGGACCACCTACGTTAGCGTTATTTTTCTTGGGTGTCTTCTCTGTGGGTTTTATCGGACTCTTAATGGCTGGCAGACCTTCTGTAAGTCAGCTTGATATATATCTATATCTACCTATCTATCTATCTATCTATTGAAAACTTAAAGGCGGGGAGATCTGGAGAACAATGTTGGGAGTCTTCTCAGAAGTCAGTGCTATCTAAAACCTTCAGATGAATACTTCAGTTAGATTCATATTAACAGATTAACAGAGCTGGAAGGGACCTTATAGGTCATCTAGTCCAAGCCCCCTCCCATGCAGGAAACCCTACACCATTTCTGACCGATGGCCATCCAGTCTCTTCTTGAAAGCTTCCAGGAATGAAGCTTCCACAATTTCTGTTCCATTGGTTGATTGCATTTTCAGAAAATTCCTCCTTATTTCTAGGTTGAATCTCTTCTCCTTCATCACTTTCCATCCAGGGTTAAGTTAGTTTTGATTCAAGTTTTGGTTTAGGCAGCAGGTTTTTGGGGTAGGTTGCACTAAAGGTCTGAAGTCTACTTGAGTTGTTGCTTGGCAGTTTAGCTTTGTTACACGCACACACACAACATTGCAATAGCAGATTGTGTGACCTGGGTCTCCTCCTTAAGCCAGATGAAGTTAGCTAAGATGGTCACTTGGCCGGTGGCTGCTAGCAGTTGTATCCCCTTAGAGAAAATTGAAAATTTGCAAGGCAAATAACACCCCCTTTGCCCCCTTTCAACAAACTGACAATTAGGGAGAGAAGGAGAGCTACACACACACACACACACACACACACACGCACCAGTGTGTTGACTCATTTTGTGGCTGAAGAAAACCTCCGTTTGTGATTTGAAAGAAAAGGCTGTTTGGACTCAGGACAAAAACGTTGTTCTGTATTTCCTTTGTGCACTGCCCTCCCTCTCCAAAAGGTTTTAAAAAAACCCCAAATCCAGAAATATCCGCAGTGTCTGAAAGGGCTTGATTGTTTACGTGGTGGGGCATGCTGTGCATACCCACACAACTGCACACGAGAGTGTGTGTGGGCGTGCTTGTGTACTACGCACATCCCCCTGACCTCCCAGGACTCTGTGACCTCAAAAGCCAGGCGCTTGACAGTGGGGAGAGCGTGAGTTGCGCCGTAGGGCAAATGTTGGCCTCGGCAGAGATGAATCACACACCAAGGCTGTGTAGCCAGCGCTGCCCGCCGAAGGTTCCCGGTGACGAGAGCGGTGGTTTTATAGCTCATGACTCATCTTGGGCTGGTTGACGGGTGCAGAGCTGGGGCTGTGTTATTCCAAGAGATTGCAAAATCATAACAGGAATGTCGTGGCGAGTCCACGGCTCAACGATGCAAATCCCCAGGAAGCCATTTGAGCCGGAGAGCGTGAAGCACGCCACACGGGGATGGCCCAGCGATGAAGAGGCCTCGGGCACCGCAGGCAGAAGGGACACGGGTAGCGCTGGAGTCCCGGGGAGGACAGGCCTGGGAGGTGAGCCGGGTCCTGAGAGAATGAAAAGGAAGGAGGAGCACGGAAAAAAAAACAAAAAACCATTTGGCTGGGAAGGAAAAAAAAAAAAACCCCAAACCCCCAAATTCCTTCCACCCTACTTGTTTTTTTGCCCCCCTCCTCCCCACCGGAGGAGACAAGGGACACCCTTCTCTCCTGTTCTTTACTGACCCAGAGAAGTGGGGTGGGTTGGTTCTGAAAAGAACTGGTTGAGGCCCCCCCCCAATGATGGGGAGGGGGGACCCAGCTTCATGCAAGGTACTGTACGGGAACCCCTCCAAATGCGCAGGAACGAACCCTACGAAAANTTGGTTCTGAAAAGAACTGGTTGAGGCCCCCCCCCCAATGATGGGGAGGGGGGACCCAGCTTCATGCAAGGTACTGTCCGGGAACCCCTCCAAATGCGCAGGAACGAACCCTACGAAAAGTCTTCCTCTCGTTTCCAATTCACCCATCCTTCGTCTCCCCCCAAAAGCAGACCTAGGCAGAAGTGGAGGGAAGGCGCTGTCAAGGCCGTCCTACACCTCCCCTCCCCTCCCCTCCCCTCCTCTCTCCATCCCTCTGGGCCGGCCAAGAGAGCTTGGAAGCACTGGGGCCGTTCGTTGGTACCTGCCAAGAACAGGTCCCAAAGAAGGGGAAACAAAACAGCCGAGGAACAGTGCTGCTCGAAGCACCGTGCGCCCCGGCCACACGCTCCACGCACTGTTTACAGGAACCCCTGCGCTCTGGAGGGGGGGGGTAGATAAGTTATCGCACTGGGCTGGGGTTGCCTTGGTGATGGAAAGAGCGGGTGGGGGAGTTTGCCTGCGGTGCCCTGGTGTTGAGCTTGCACAATGGTGTGTGTGTGTATGTGTGTATATGTGTGAGAGAGAGGGGGGTGCTGAATGCCCAGGGCGGGGGAAGTAGAGCTGCGCCACGCACGGGATGCCACAAGAAACCAGAGCAAAGGTCAGGCAGTGTTTATAATTTATGTGCCGCCACTGCAGTGGAGGAGAGAGAGAGCAGAGAGCGCCCCCCCCCCNCCCCCCGTGCCAGCGGCTGCCAGGCATTCAAAGTTAGAGGAGGAAGATTTTTTGGGATCTGGGAGGGGAACGGGGGTGGGGGGGGAGGGGGAAGCCCTGTGGCAGCAACCCAGGAACAGGGAGGGGTGGCTACGCAGGCAGGATTGTTTGCAACCTGCAGGACGAGGAGGGGAAAGAAAGCAGGAGGCGAATCCAGAGGGAGGAATAACATTGGAGCGCTTGCTGAGTTTGGGGACGGTGGGCCGAAGCCGATTCTCCTCTTCCTCTTCTGCAGGGCACCGATGGCGACTCCCTCGGTTTGGGAAGGTATCCCGGGAGGCCATCCAGCCCACCCCCGCTTGCTCGGGGCCAGCAATCCTGAAACCGGGGGCATTCTTGGGCCTTTTCCAAGTTTGCACATTTTTCCCTGTGTGGGTTTGGAGGAGGGCCATCTGTGGGATGCCTGACTCATTTAGGCAGAAGTTCACCAGGCTCGTGCTGGGAGAAGAGGTTGGTCATGGTGGCTCAGGGACACAGCCTGCCAAGCCCAAGCCCAGAGACAATCCCAGTTCGCGGGGCTGCGAGAAACAGGAAACCTGGCCCTAGTTTGGTTCCTCTTTGTGATGGCAGGTAGTCCTCACTTTATAACCGCAACGGAGCCCAACATTTCTGGGGCTAAGCGGGACATTTATGAAGCAGGTTTTGCCCCATTTTATGAATCACTGCAGTGGTTTTAGTTGGTAACATGGTTCTTACGTGAATCCGGCTTTCCTCCATTGGCTTTGCTTTTCAGAAGGTCATCAAAGGGGACCGTCATAAATATGAGTCAGTGGCCAAGTGTCTGAATTTTGATCACGGGACAATAGGTCGTAAGTGTGAAAAACAGTCATAACTCACTTTTTTCAATGCCGTTGTAACTTTGAGCGGTGACTCAATGAATTGTAAGTCGAGGACTACCTGTACAGAGTTGGAGGAGGAGCTTCATCTCCTGCTGTGGCTGCTCACTGGCCTACCTCGCAAGGATGTTATGGAGATAATAATAGAAAGGAGTGTCCCAGATGCCTGGGGGGCAAAATGGCTCGGTCTAAATTGAATGGATAGTGGCAATTTTATCCTACATGAGCAGATAAATAATTTGTGGGGGCCCTTTAGTTGCAACTATCACGAAACAGGTGGAATCAGAGTGCATGGAAACTGATCCAGGAGAGATTCAACCTAGAAATAAGGAAGAATTTTCTGACCGTGAGAGCAATCAACCCATGGAACAGAAGTTGCCTTCAGAAGTTGTGGGAGATTCATCACTGGAGGCTTTCAAGAAGAGACTGGACTGCCCTCTGTCAGAAATAGTGTAAGGTCTCCTGCTTCAGCAGGGGGTTGGACTAGATGGCCTACAAGGTCCCTTCCAACTGTGTTTGTATTTAATGGAATGACTTGCCTTCAGAAGTTGTGGGAGCTTCATCCCTGGAGGCTTTCAAGAAGAGACTGGACTGCCATTTGTCAGAAATGGTGTAGGGTCTCCTGCTTGGGCAGGGGGTTGGACTAGATGACCTAAAAGATCCCTTCAAACTCTGGTAATCTGTATCCGTATCCATGATGATCAAAGGCCTGGAGGCTAAAACATGCAATGAACGGTTGCAGGAACTGGGCCTGGCTAGTCTTGGAAAGAGAAGGACCAGGGGAGACAGGAGAGCATCTTCCAATATTGAGGGGCTGTCACAGAGAGGAGGAAGGGGGTCAAGCTATTTTCCAAAGCCCCCCAAAGCTAGACAGGGAATAATGGATGGAAACTGATCAAGGAGAGATTCAACCTGGACATAAGGAGGAATTTTCTGACAGTGAGAACAATCAATGCATGGAACAGACATTGCCTTCGGTAGTTGTGGGAGCTTCATCTCTGGAGGCTTTCAAGAAGAGACTGGACTGCCATCTGTCAGAAATGGTGTTGGGTTTCCTGCTTGGGTGGGGGGTTGGACTGGATGACCTACAAGGTCCCTTCCAACTTTGTTAATTTGCATGACATAGGTCGTGCTGTTGCAAGCCTGGATTTGCATTTATTTGGTTCTTGACTGACTGGATCATGACCCAGCCTTTATTTGTAGAACACAGGCAGGGTCTGCCGTGGCCCTCTCCTCTTGTTTTTTTTAACTCATAACAACAACTCTGCAAATTCAGTTGGGCTGGTTCAGTGTCTCCACTCAGCTGTGTCTTATGCACTTCTGGTTTCTCAATCCAGCACGCTAACCACTCCACCATCCTGCCTCTCTGCACAGACGCAGGGAGAGGCTGATATCTTGCACGCAAGGGTACTCAAAACTGCCATGCATCCAAGTCTTTTGTGCAGAGTGTTGTCTCGATGTCCAAGTAGATTCAGAAGCAATACAAACTGACCCATGATGGGGCTGAGAGACGTGGCCATGGTTTTACTGGCACGTAAAATTGCATGCGGTGACACGTTGGAAAGTCAAAAAAGTCAAGATGGCGGCGGCAACGGTGTAGCCGAAGCCCCACCTGTCTTTTTTAAGACAGTCTTGTAAGCCTCTTTGTAACATTGACCATGAGGTTTGGTCATCTGGATTGAAAACGGGGCAGCATGTCCCACCACAACCCACCTCACAGGTTGTTGTTGGGAAAATAGGAGGAGGGAGTGTGTTCGCTGCTTTGAGTAACTAATAAAACAATAAAAGCATATGAAGATGGGTAGGTAGGTAGAGGAACTGATGGATGGATGGATGTGGAGGGATATGGATGGATGAATGGGATAAACAGATGATGGATGGGATGGAAAAGTGGGCGGGATAGAAATGGAAATGAGCGAGAGAGATAGGGATTGATGGATGGACAGATGTGGATGGATGGGATGAACGGGTGAGGGATATATGGGATGGAAAAATAGATGGGATAGATAGATAGATAGATAGATAGATAGATAGATAGATAGATAGATAGATAGATAGATAGATAGAGATTGATGAATGGATGAATGTGGAGAGATGGATGGATGAATGTGGGATGAATGGATAGATGAATGGATAGATGGGTGTGGATGGATGGATGTGGCTAAATATATGAATGAATAGATGAATGGATGGGATGGAAAAGTGAATGGGATAGATAGAAATGGATTGATGGACAGATGAATGAATGTGGAGGGATATGGATGGATGAATGGGCTGAACAGATAGATATGACAGATGGATGGCTAGATATGGATGGATGAGATGGAAAAGTGGCTGGGATAGCTAGCTAGCTAGCTAGATGATAGGTAGATAGGTAGGTAGATGGATAGAAAGATAAATAGATGGCTGTAGCAGAGTGACAGCAATTTGGTGACTTTCTCACAGATTTTTCATTCAGTTTTTTTTTCTTTGCTGGGCTGTGTTGCAACACATGAGGCTGAAATTGTAAGAGTCATGTTTGCATGTATGATGTATTCTCCCATGCTTTGGACCCCTGTCCGAGCATGTGTCACAATAGAACCGGCAAGTATTTAATTTCTTTCCGATAAGCCTGTTAAAAAGAGGAACACTCAGAAATCATTGTGTGGGAACAGGAGAAAGCATAGATGAAGCCTTGTGTCGCCTTAAGTTTGAAAGTGAGAGTTTGGGCGGTTTAGTCTCATCCAGATGTTCAATTTCCCTATTTTGGATTCTCCTTCCCTGCCTCAAGCAACAGCAGCAGCAGCACCAGCAACAGATGCCCCGGAATAATCAAGAAGAGAAAGAGGAGAAAGAGAAAGATGCAGAGAAGGAAGAGGAGAAGCCAGAATCTGAAAACGACAAAGAGGAACTGACAAAGTAAGTCTCAGAGGGGGGGCGTTTGTTTTCCAAGAAAAAGAAAGGAAATTGCAAGACAAACTGCATCCATTTCTTGCCTTGATTTTTGTGACTCACTGGAAGATGCCTTTTTTATTGGAGGGAGGGAGTGAAAGAATTTATATTTTTTATTCAAGTTTGTAATAAGATCAAGTGCAAAGAGAAACAAAAGTCGAGAAAGAGAAAAGAAGAACAAAGAGGGAAAAAAACCAGTGATGTTTTTCTCTTCTCCGAAGTTTGCTCAAAAACCCAACTTGGTTTTTCCCTGCTGCCTTCGTGCAGCTGAAAATACAATTGCCTCCAGAGCCATTTGGGACGAAGGGAAGAGACAGATCTCCTAAATAAATCCATAAAATGCTACATTGGCTGCATCTGTTCTTCCTTCTCCTTCCTGACCAACATAAAAGAGGATGCAGGTGATTTTCCCCCACCCTTAAACTCAAAGGATGTGGCTTGAAACAAGCAATTTTTGTGTACCAAGAAACTGGCCTGGCTGCAGTTTTAATGCTGGGGTTTTCCTGCCTGGAAAATATATTTCTTCCTAACTTTTGTCCATGTGTTACACTTCAGGGATAGTAAACACCACGGAGCAGAGAAGGGCTCAGCTCTGAGTCCCCCTCCCCCAAATCTGGCAGAATTAGGCATGAATTTGGCTTCCTGTAAAGGAAGAGAGGGTGGGCCTGGGTCTTCCTCTGAACTCCCTCTCCCTTGTTCTACCTCTCCCCTGCTCTGCCCAGCCAGACTGTGCCCTTCCCCAGTTTCCTCCACAGCCAATGCAGTCACTCTCCCACTCTGAAGGGGGTATGACAGCTATGATCCTTCTGAAAATAGTTCAGAAGGAATCCTCTGAGATCAAAATCAAGGCCTACCTTTTTCCAGCAATAACTCAACACGGGAAGATGCCAGGAACACAGATAAGCAAAGTCAACACAAGATAAACTCACATTTGATCCCAACAGCTGCTTCACTCAGCATGCATTTCTTTTAAACTCTCATTCTCAAATATGGCTGAAGGGAATCATTAAGGGAATCAGGGCTCTTTCTTCCCCCCATGCAACCCATGTTGCTCTCTCCTCCGTTCCTCCCTGCGTGCCCTAGGATGAAGAGGAGGTGGGCCTGAATCTTCCTCTGAACTCCCTGTCCCTTGTTCTACCTCTTCCCTGCTCTGCCCAGCTGGACTTTGCTCTTCCCCAGATTCCTCCACAGCCAACCAAGCTGCACTGCCACTCCCTGTCAGCTGTTCATTTTCTTCCTCGAATTAGGACAGGGTCATGACACTCAGCCAGTTCTCTCTTCCTTCCCTTTTTTGGAAAACTTAGAAAACAAAAACGATATAAATTGGCTGTGGTGATGTTCCACCTTTCTGCAGGAAACCCAACCCGATCATCTCTCTCTTTCTCTTGTTCTGGTTCCGTCAGGGAGAAGAATGAGGATACATCTGGTGAGGACAATGACGAGAAGGAAGCTGTCACCTCCAAAGGGCGCAAGACGGCCAATAGCCAGGGCTGGCGGAAAGGGCGCATCACTCGATCGATGGCCAACGAGGCCAACCATGAGGAAGTGGCTGTGCCCCAGCAGAATTCTGAGCTAGGTAGGTCTCTGGAACATGGAGGAGTGGATTCAGGGATCAAGAAGGGATTCCCGTTGGTGAAAGCAAGGGCTGAAAGAACAAGACATGAGTGTGTGTGGGAGAGTGTGTACATTTCTTTCTTTTTTTAGTGGCAGTGTGCCATTAAGGAGAGTGGTGTGGTAGCCTAGAAGGTGGAGCTCTCGCCTCACAATCAGGAGGCTGTGAGTTTGATCCTAGGTAAAGGCAGATATTTCTCTCTCTCAGCACACTGAGAAGATCTCTGCCAAACAAAACTCCACATTGGCACCAGGAAGGGCATCCAGGCATTCAAACACTCTGTTAGCTCCATTCAGTTGCCCCAGACTCCACCTTGCAAGAGATTATGGGGTTGTTAAAACATAATGATGACTGTGCTGGAAAAGAATGCACAATCACACACACACACACAAAAGGACACATGTAGCCCCCAACCTTTTCCAAGAAGACTGGAATTCTAAATGGAGATTCTTATGTTAGTTTTTGACCTAAATGAGGAAGAAGAATACAGAGCGTCCTCGACGTTATAATAATAATATAAATATAAATAAACTACAGTTTATTTCGTGACCACTGAGGGGGAAAAGTGATTTATAACTGTTTTCCACACTTAACGACTGTGACAGGGTCCCTGTGATCATGTGATCAAAATTCAGAGGCATGGCAACCGGCCTGTACTTAAAACAGTTGAAGTGTCCCAACCTTCTGACCAGCAAAGTACAATGGGGAAGCCAGATTCACTTAACAGCCATGTGACTAACTGAACACTTGCAATGATTCACTTAACAGCTGGGGCAAGGAAGGTCATAAAATGGGGCAAGCCTCTCTTTATGAGCGTCTGGCTTAGCAGGAGAAATTTTGGGCTCAGTTGTGGGTCATAAGTTGAGGACTCCCTCTACACTTTGGGGTGGTTGATTCTCTCTCTCTTCTGTCTGTCTATCTATCACCTATCATCTATCTATCTATCTCTAGAATAGAATCCTTTATTGGCCAAGTGTGACTGGACACACAAGGAATTTGTCTTGGTGTAAATGCTCTCAGTGTACATAAAATAAAAGATGCATTCACAAGAGTCAAGAATCATCAGGTACATACCCTTAATAATAGTCATAGGATATGATAAGCAATCAAAATCATACTAGGAAACAGTCAATATAAATCGTAAGGTTACAGTCCATACAGTCCCAAATGGGAGAGGATGGGTGATAAGGAGTGATGAGAAAGATTTCCAGTAATAGTAGTGCAGACTTAATTCAATAGTTGAACAGTGTTTGAGGGAATTATGTGTTTAGCAGAGGTGATGGCATTTGGGAAAAAGCTCTCTTTGCGTCTAATTGTTCTTGTGTGCAGGACTCTAAATAGTGTCATTTTGAGGGTAGGAGGAGTTGAAACAGTTTTATGGCCGGGATGTGAGGGGTCTGTAAATATTTTCACAGCCTTTTCTTTGACTCGTGCAGTATACAGGTCCTCCAGGGAAGGCAGGTTGGTAGCAATTATTTTTCTGCAGTCTAATTATCCTTTGTTGTCCTGTTGGGTTGCAGACCACACCAGACAGTTACAGAGCTGCAGATGACAGAACCTGAATAATTCCTCTGTAGAACTGGAATCAGCAGCTCCTTGGGCAGTTTGAGCTTTCTGAGTTGGCACAGAAAGAACATTCTTTGTTGTTCTCTCTCTCCCTCCCTCCCTATATATTATATATACCTACCTACCTCCTATTTATTCTACTTACCTACCTATCTCCTAGCTCTACCTACCTACCTACATATCTATCATATCTACCTGTCTGTCTATCATCTCTCTCTCTACCTACCTACCATCCCACTGTGATGTACATGAGTCCTCAACTTACGATCCACAATTGAGTTCGCAATATTTATAAAACATATAAAATTCAGCCTGAACCAATCTTTCACAAACAGGCAAATAAGCATAAAACACATTTAATTCTCTTTTGCTTTGGAAGTGGCAGACAATATAGATAGGGAAGTCAGAAATGGGGCTGGTTTTCTCGGACAATCTGGAAGGGCGTGCCGAGAGATTTGTTCCAAAACACACAGGTGGAACCGGAGTGAAGAAGTAGGACAGGAGATGACAAATTTTGGATTAAAAATCCTCTAGAAAGCCACTTCCTTCTCTGCAGACCGGCTGTCTTCCGCGTAGATCTGGAGAAGTTGCCTCTCTTGGCCACTTGAGGGCTGTGCAGAACTAAGAAATCTCATTTTGGAAATTGTCCGTGTGGATTAGCTTGAATGGGAAGATCTGTTGGTAGGTGATTCAACTGGTAGAGTTTCAGTTGATGAACTGGCAGAGAGCTGTATTTAGCCCCCATGGCTGACTTTAGCTGCACATTTATTTGGCTCTTGTGGTTTGCTTCTAGTCCTCCAGCTTTGTTTTTATTACTGAAGGTCTGAAAATCAGGACTGTCAAGATGGTTAACAGTAGTAGCTTTTCCTCTCTTTATTTTTGTTTTATTTTATTCCTGCTTTCGTTACCTTTTAATTTGCATTTTATTTTATCCCTGCTTTTAATATTTTTATAAATAACTCAAGGTGGAGAACATACATAATACTTCTTCCTCATTCTATTTTTCCAAGAAAAACAACCCTTCTCTCAGGATTGGCCTGAGAAAGATATAAACCAGCTGGGTGACCCAAAGTCAAACCCAGCTGGTTTAGATGACTAAGGCAGGACTAGAACTCCCTGTCTCTTGGTGATTGGCCTCAAGTCATCCAGCTGGTTTTCCTGGCTAAGGAGGGACTAGAACTCCCAGTTTCCTGGTTTCTAAGCCAATACTTTAACCATTACACCAAACTAGCTCTTGTTTGGGTTGTCTCCAAGATTCCATGCCTAAGGTGGGACTAGAACTCACCACCTCCTGATGATTTTGCCCAAAGTCACCCAGCTGGTTTTCAATCCTAAGGCAGAAACTAGAACTCGCCATCTCCCAGTGATTGGCCNTCCTGATGATTTTGCCCAAAGTCACCCAGCTGGTTTTCAATCCTAAGGCAGAAACTAGAACTCGCCATCTCCCAGTGATTGGCCCAAAACCAGCCAACCGACTTTTGTGCCTAACGTGAAGAAAGTCAGGTTCGATAGGAAGGTCATTGCAAATGGCATGTCAATATGTTTTACACACACACACACACACACACCCCAAGCATTTTGTTTTTCAGTCTAATCTCTTCTCTTCTTTCTACCAGCTTCTCTGGAGATGAACGAAAGTTCTCGCTGGACTGAGGAGGAGATGGAAACGGCCAAGAAAGGTAAGCGTTTGGCTTCCTTTTTCTTTGCAAGACGCCCATTGTGAAAGAGCACGTTGGAAACTCCAGTTGTCAGTGTGTTGCTTCGTCGGGTAATGCCATCGCTGGCCACCGCAAGATTGTAGGTTGTTTTGCGCGGCGGATGGAAGCCTCCAGATTTTGCTTGTAAGCGTTTGACTCGAAAGATCAACGCTTTTGTTTTGTTTCGGACAAATTCAGGAGTTGCTAAGACAGTGTGTAAAGGTTTGCCGTTGTGTATGAGAATCTGACCCAATTTAGGAGATGTCTGATATTTTCTGTTATGCATTTGGGAGAAAAAACAGGGAGGAAGTAGTGGCTGGCTTGGGTGTCTGAAACAGGAGCCTTGATGCGCTCTGAGCTTGGTTGTTTTCTTGCAGACATTTCATTACCAAACTAGGTAACGTCATCAGTTCTAGTAGTAAGAAAGTAGGGTTCTCTTTTTGTACACTAGCAGCTTGCCTAGCCAAAAAGGAAACAAAAAACCCTCCTCCCCAGCAATTAATACCCAATATGAGCAGAGTTTAACACCAAGACTAACACTACAGTCAAGAAGTAAACAATACCCCAGGTCAAGAAACTTACCAACTCAACCAACCAACCAAACTGTCAACAACAGCTCTGTCAAACAGTCATCTAGAATACTCCTACCAACACAGACAGGGCAAACCATCATATATAAACAGAGAGCAAACCCAACAACCTTATAGCACTGATGACATTCCCTAGTTGGGTTGTAAAATGTCTGCAAGAAAACCACCAAGCTCAGAGAGCACCAAGGACCCCACAATACTCCTTCTTCCCATCTTCCTCCTCCTCTTCTTTGCTACAACCCCCCAGTCCCTTTTAACACTGATGTAGTTACCTAGTTCAGTCGTGAAATGTCTTCAAGAAAACCACCCAGCTCAGAGAGCCCCAAGGACCCCACAATTCAGCCCCGAACTACAAATATTAGCCTCTGTTGCTATCGGAACAGGGTTTTAGCTTCATGCCCACGTAATGCTTTAAGGAGGCTCAGTGTGACTCTGCAGATGACACCAAAATGGCTTTGCTGGTAGCAGGTGGCATTGGTTTGTTGCCCCTTGCAAGAAATGAGTAGACATAAGATCTAGGCCTCCAGCAGGAGGTCGAAGTGGAAGGAGGAGAGATTTTGTGTGGCTGGGGGGTGGGGGGAGAGACAAAAGAAGGACCACACCCTGCAATTAACGCCAAAGTGAGCAGAGACAAAACAGACCCTGCGCTCAGTGACACTTTTATGGTGTAATAAACCCACAATCCCACAGACTGCCTAAACATTCAGCAGAGGCTGTAATTTTGGGCTGAGGTTCCTATGCTTAGAGCTCTTCTTTTGGGTTTTTTTTTTTCTTTCTTTCTTCCAAAGTAGCCTCCCAATTATAGGAAGCCAAATCAATTCCTGGCCCAGAAGGAAAATATGAAGTTCCTTGGAGAGAGTTGGCATACCCTGGCACAGATTTAAAGTGGTCTTCCGTAATCTGGGCACCCTCCAACAGGAGAGGACTTCCATTTTCCAGCATGCACCAGGTTGTTTAAAAGTATGGGAGTTTGGCAGCTGTCAGATCTGGATGAAGTTTTCTGCATCCAGTTTTGGCCAGCTGGATCTAAAAAAAATATGTTGAGTCTCTAGAAAGAGTGCAGAGAAGAGCAACAAAGATGATTATGGGGCTGGAGGTTAAAACATACTTTGAATGGTTACAGAAAATTGGGCATGTCTAAAATATAGTGAGGCTAAAATATAGGGGGGGACTGGAGGCTAAAATATATGAAGAACCATTGCAGGAATTGGTTATGGACAGTCTTGGGAAAAGAAAGACTAAGGGTGACATGATAGCAGTGTTTCAACATTTGAGGGGCTGCCCCAAAGAAGAGGGAGCCAAGCTATTCTGGAAATAAATCAAGGAGAGAAGCAACCTAGAACTAAGAAATTTCTTGATGGCAAGGACAATAAATTAATAGAACAATTTGCCTCCAGAAATTGTGGGTGCTCCATCACTGGAGGCTTTCAAGAAGAGACTGGATAAAAATCTGTCTGAAATGATATAAGGTTTCTGCTTGAGCAGAGGGTTGGATTAGAAGACCTCTATGGGCCCTTCCAATTCTGTTACTGGGTTATCTCCCACATTAAAATATTTGAGGGGCTGCCATCAAGAAGTAGGGGAGGTCAAATTGTTCTCCTTCTTGAAGACCAAATTCAGTCTGGGAACACCTACCTCACACATCCCTAGATGCCTTTTAGAAGAGAATCCTTTAAAATTATGGAGAATCTCCACCCTAAATAAATAACATTATTGGCATCAAATAATGATAAGTAATATTGAGCAGAGTGGACTTTGCCTGTTTGATCTGTTGGTAAGAAATATAAATTTCTGCTGGACTCCAAATTCATCCAGATCTTTGCTTGGTAGAGTGTGGAAACCTGTTCGTGGAAGATACGGTTATTCCCAGACTTTATTCAACTGTGCAACCTGGAAATAATGGAAGTATGGAAGTCCATTGATGGAACGGTATAGGACAGTGGTGGCAAATCTTTTTGGTCTCCTGTGCCGAAAATTGTGCTCTCGCACGCATGCCCTCGTGCCAGCACCCAGAAGGCAATGTGTGCAGGGCTCCCCACGCCCCCT
Organism: Laticauda laticaudata; assembly: GCA_004320025.1. NCBI lineage: Eukaryota > Metazoa > Chordata > Lepidosauria > Squamata > Elapidae > Laticauda > Laticauda laticaudata. The sequence continues at coordinate 76,227 of BHFT01023398.1, forward strand.
GCGCATGATCCTCCCCCCACCCCTTTACCTACATTGTGCATGTGTGCGCCTCCCAGCTGATTTTTGGACCTTTTTCGGCCACCCAGAGGCTCAAGGGAAGCCTCTGCAGCCTTTGGAGGTTGAAAAATGGGCCTGTTTCGTCACTTCCAGTATTTCCAGGAGGCTGAAAAAGGCCTGAAAAGCAGCTGGGAGGCACGCGCATGTACAGTGAGGTAAGTTTGCCTGGGGCTTGCATGCCCGCACAAATGGCTCTGCGTGTGCTGTAGGTTCGCCATCACAAGTATAGGATCTCCTGCTTGAGCAGGGGGTTGGACTAGCAGACCTTCAAGGTCCCTTTCAACTCTGTTCTACTCTGTTATGCTCCTTTGATGGCTTTTAGAGAGTTGAAGAACGTCAAAAGAGCCTGTTCTAACTTGTTCTACATTTCCATAAGTATTTAACCTGGTCTAGCTGGTATAATGCCTTGGTAAGAACACACTTGGAATATTGCACCCCATTTTGGTCACCACGATATAAAAAAAGATGTTGAATTCAGAGAAGAGTCATAAAGTTGATTTAGACTGGAGGCTAAAACATACTAGGAATGGTTGCTAGAATTGGGTACGTCTAGTTTAATGAAAAGAAGGACTGGGGGGGACGACATGATAGCAATCTTCCAATATTTGAGGGGCTGCCCCAAAGAAAAGGAGGTCAAATCATTCTCCAAAGCACCAGAAGGCAAGAAACAATGGATGGAAACTAATGAAGGGAGTAGATCCAACCTGGATCTAAGAAGGAATTTCCTAACAGTGAGAACCATTAACCAGTGGGACAAGTTGCTACAACATATTGAGTTTTTTAAGAAGAGATTGGATGGCCATTTGTCTAAAATGGTGTTTCGCAGGGGTCGCCAACCTTTTGGATCTCAGGGACCACCAAACTCATAATTTTAAATCCCACGGACCACTAATATGAATTTTGACTAAGGGTGGCTTGCTGACATTTTCCCAGGCTCTCTGCAAAAAGCAGCAGAGACCCTGGGAAAATCCCCCAAAAAAGTCTGCAGGAAAATTCCCCATCCTGTTTTTCTACCGATCAATCATTCTTTATTTGGGATTGCAGGTTACCATCTCCAGCTTCGTTCTCATGGGGAGAGAGAGAGAGAGAAAGAGAGACTTTTGGCTTCATGCAAGGAAAGCAGCAGGAGCTGCAGAAGTCTTTCTTTCTCTGCCCCAAATTCCTCCAGAAATGAGTCTTTGCCGGCGCAGCCTCTTGGAGCAGATGTCTTACAGGGTCCCAAAGACTCATTTCTGGCAGAGGTTGGGGAAGAGAAAGAAAGACTTTTGCTGCTTTTCTTGCGTGCAGCCAAAAGCAGAAGAAGAAAGAAGTGGAAAGAAGCAGCCCGGCCAAGCTAGGCGCGTGGGGCACGTGGGACAAGTTCCCCCCCTCTGCCCTTTCCCCCCTCCCCTCACTACCTTGTGGTGTTTGCCATGCAAGTGACACAAGCCTTGTGTTCCAATGCAACCTGGATTAATTGCTTTGGGGATGACATCTCTCTGTGGACCACCAACATTTTCTATGAGGACCACTAGTGGTCCCCGGTCCACTGGTTGGTATGTAGGGTGTCCTGTTTGTGCAGGGGGGTAGACTAGAACAGGGGTCTCTAACCTTGGTAACTTTAAGCCGGGAGGACTTCAACTCCCAGAATTCCCCAGCCAGCAAAGGTAGAAGACCTCGGAGGTCCCTCCCAAGTCTTGTTATTCTGTCCTGCTTACCTGAAGCGGTGCTTTAGACCCCACCTTTCAATCTCTTTACCCACCTCTTCCAAGCCTTCTCCATCTCCAGGAGCTGACTCAAAACTGTCTATAATCCAGGCTGTATGCAAATAAACCCAATTTGCATAATTTATACCAGCTGCAGAATTCAGCCCCCCCAGCTTGCTTACACACACACCCCATTCTTTCTTTTCTTCTGGCCCCTCTGTTGAGTTTTTGGCTCATGAGCTTTTTTTTTTCAAGCTTTTTTTTAAAATGTTGGTGGCACCGCTTAATTCAGAACATTGGGGTCCCTGCCCACACTTTGAAGTTTGGTTTTGACCCCTGGGCTGTCCATTCTTGATGCTGTGCAGGGTGGGGGGTGGGGGTGGGGGAGAAAGGGGGTGTTTTCTTCGAGGGGAAGAGAGTTGGGGAGGGGGGAGAAGGGAACAGTCTGGTCTGGTTGTCCTGCCCAAAGCTGGGACTGTTTTAAGTTGCCCCTTGTAGGTGCACTAAGTCGGGTGCTAAGATTTGAAGAAGGGATTTTGCACCCTCCTGCTTTTTGGGGTGGTGGTGGTGGTGGGGGAGGGTAGGAAAGATGCAACTCCTTGCATTGGGGGGAGCAAGCATGCACCTCTCAGTTTCCTGCCTTTGAGGGGGGACTTTGAATCTCCCCAATAAATGGGGCTCTTAATGGATTCCTTCCTGGGAGGGGGATCCCCCTTTCTACCCACTCCAAAGCTTTCTACATTGGGGGTAGAGAGATGCATCTCCTTGCACGGGGAGGGGGGAAGCATGCACCCCTCACTTTCTTGCCTTTGAGGGGGGGGGCTTCAAGTCACCCCACTCATTCTTGGGGAAGGGCGGCNCCTCACTTTCTTGCCTTTGAGGGGGGGGGCTTCAAGTCACCCCACTCATTCTTGGGGAAGGGCGGCTCCCCCTTTCTGCCCAGCCCCCTCCCCGCCCCGCCCCTCCTGCGTTTCCAAAATTCTGATCTGGCATGCCCTGCAAGCCAAAATGTTTAGGATCAAATCCACCTTCCTCCAGGAAGTGTGTGTGTGTGTGTGTGTGTGTGTGTGGAAGGCGGGTGGTGAGAAAAANGTGTGTGTGTGTGTGTGTGTGTGTGTGTGGAAGGCGGGTGGTGAGAAAAACAGAGGCCCGGCTGGAGGGGGGTCCCCGCTTGCGTGGGAGCGGCTGCCAAGAACAACCCCTTTGATTCAGATCAGAGAGAAGGAAGCGATTAAGGAAGGCTTTGTTTTCCTGGGTTTCTTTTCCCCTGCTGTTGACATTGAGAGAGAGAGAGAGAGAGAGAAGGAGGGGAAGGCTTGCCAAGTTGGCCGCACCCTTGTCGTCTTGGGCCGATGCCACGCGGCTTGTGGACGCTGTCTAGAGGTCACATTCAGACGGAGCAAACTTCTGGGTCACATAGGGGCAGGGTAGGAGGGCGGGGAAACAGAGGGGGCTACTAGCTCCCCACAGTGCTTCCTACTTCCTCCCTTACAAGCCAGCCCTTCCCCTCCTCCTCCTCCTCTCCCCAGCCTCCCCGGAGGCTGCACTCGCCTGCACATTTCGTCTCTTCTCCCAAAATCTCTTGTCTCTTTGGGCTGCTTCCTCCTCCTCCTCCTCCTCCTCCTCCCCTTCCTGCCCCTCCTGGCACCCGGAGCTGCTCTTGCTGGAGGAAAGGCAGGCGAAGGCTGGCAAGGGAGTTTGTGGAGGCTGGGAGGGAAGGGAATCGAATCCTCCTGCTCCTCCTCCTCCTTAAAAGAGACAACACACACACACACACACACACACACACACACACACACGGCNATCCTCCTGCTCCTCCTCCTCCTTAAAAGAGACAACACACACACACACACACACACACACACACACACACACGGCTGGGAAGCAGGCGCTTAGGGAGCGAGCAGGTGGGAGTCTGCGCTCGCTCGGAAGAAGAGGAGGGAGGCGCAGACCAAGTTGGGAGGATTGGCACTGCCAGGGGAGGAGGAGGAAGAAGCCTTCAGGGATCGGCTGACCTTTCCCCCACTTTGGACTTGGCACCGGCTGCAGAAAAACCCTCCCCGGAGGAGCAGCAGCAGCAGCGGCTGGGCGCACATGCCTCTTCTCTGACTGGCCCTGAGAGAGTCCGCCACCAGCAAGCAAGAAGGCGACAGCGACATCTGAGCCAGCAAAGAGGAGGAGGAGGAGGAGGAGGAGAGCATCTGAATTAGCCTCGTCTCTTCTTCTTCTTCTTCTTTTCCCTTTCTTGGATTTTTTTGAATCTGGGGGAAGCAAAGGGGGGGGGAGGTTGCTTTGTTTGGCCTGACCTCCTTCTCCTCCTCCTCCTCCTCCTCCTCCTCCTCCTTCCCCAAACTCCTGAGAATTCGCCTGCCTCCTTCCCCGCGTATGGTTTCGGTCGAGCAACCAGCAGATGAATGTGGACCAGGATGTAAGTGGGGAGGGGGCTTGTCAGGGCGGGCAAGGGGCGGGAGAGGAGAAGTGGAAAATCTGAGCTGTTTTTGAGTGTGCGAGATGTGGGAGGGCGGAGGAGGGAGTGTCCCACTGGCGTGGTTCCTGGTGGGAAGGTCCCCTAGTGGGTGATGCCCAAGCACCCATGCCCTCTGCACCGGACCTCCCCAACGCCCAGATCTGGCTGGGATGGGAGACATTCCTCGGGGTTTTTTTTTCTTGCTAAAAGTTTGAAATTTTAGCAGGGACTTTTTAAGAGCAGCGGGGAAGGGAAGGCAGGCAGGCAGGCAGGCGTGGAGTTTGTAGGGAGCGCAACTTACTTGGGGGGGGGGCTTTTCCCAGCTGTATGGGACACACTGGGTGTTTTCCTGGCAGGAGCCACATCTTTCCCCAGGCATGTGTGTGTGTGTGTGTGTGTGTGTAATTATAGTTTTGAAAAGCAGGTGTTGGTGTGTGTGTTTTTTTTAATCGGAGGTGCTGGAAAGATAAGGGCAGCTGTGTGTGCCAAGTGTCGGCTGCTGTTGGGAAGATGGGCGGGCAGGGACGTATGTGGGCGATGTGTTACCCATGGAGTAGACCTCACAGGATCAAGCAGGTGTGATGCCAGCCTGGGTTGAAGCCTCCTTAAAGCTCTAGAGCCCCCTCCTGGCATTTTCTGATGGGCACAATGATGCATTTTTCATGCCAGCCACTTGAACTCTGCCCATTAATCGGGATGTGGCTTTATTTTATTTTTCAAGGTAGTTTATTGAAAACTTTGGAAAGCTTGTCAGAGTTTGCAAGGAACATCTCTCCCCACCTTTCCCTGGGGAGTCTTAACAGCCCTAAAAGGCAGACATAGCTGAGACTCAACTTTAGCTAAACACCCCAGCAGTGAAAAAATAAAAACACTGCAGATTAGGACCGGACACGAGTTCAGATGTGACCACAGAACAGAGAGTGCAGCACTGGCTGCTTGCTGTCTTGCAATCCAGTCTCCACCCAGACAGGCAGCGTTACAACAGCCCTGTGAAGCAGGCCACTTTATTCAAGGGAGGAAGCAAAAGGAAAAAAAAGAGAAGGGACTTCCCCCAAAGTTAGGGCTTTTGGAGAGCGATCAAAAGACCTCCGGGAAATCCATTCTGGGTTGCCAAGTTCCTTTTTTAAAAAAAAATATTATTATTTTTTTGAAAATGAAGGCTAAAAGGAGTTGTTTACAAGGGGTGTTTGTGAACTCTCCAAAGTTTCACAGGAACGTTGGGGTTGGTGCAAATCCAGCAGGCTGGAGCAAAAGAAGAAGGGGAAAAAAAAAGAGAAACAAATTTCAAATCCTCAACAGGTGCCAAGACAAACACAGTTGCACCTTCCCGATTCCTGAGTCAAATGACAGGCGGATGAAGCAATTTTCATCCCATCCTCTAAAGTTCTCAGGCGTTATTCCGACTTCTATTTTTATCCTCTTGCCTTTTATTTTATTATTTTTAATCTGGAGAAGATTAACCGTGGTTTTATGGCCCTTGCTCTCCTTTTCTCTTTGAGAGAGAGAGAGAGAGGAGAGAAAGAGAAGAGGGAGAGAGAAGAGAGAGATAGAGAGGAGAGGGAGAGAGAGAGGGGGGAGAATGAAATAAAAATAAATAAAAAATAAAGAGAGAGAGAGAGAGAGGGAGGGAGAGAGAAGAGTTCTCCTTTGGCAGAGTTTAGCGTGCTTTCATTAAAAAGGCATTTGACACAACCCCGGTGTTTTTTTTCAAGGGGGAAAAAAACCGACCGATGGGTTTACCACCGAGATTTTGTCCTGTCCGTTTTGCTACTTGGTTAGCGTTTAGGGTTTTTTCTTATTCCGTCACATTCTGGAATTTTTCCTGGTGGAAAAATTTTCATGTTCCTGTTGTTGACCTGAATGGCTTGAATACTTTTGGAGGGTTTGGACTAAATCTCTGTGGATGCTTTGATCAAAAACAACGGACCGGATCGATCCTTTGCGTTGTCCTAGAAATCAGTGCGGCGATTCAAAGAAACAGGAGAGATAGGAAATCAAACTTACTCTGTAGGTCCGTGGGAAGATCGGGAGCTGGCAAGAGCCAAAGAGCAGAGCGTCAATCAAATCCTAAATACAGGAAGTTGTCAGGCTTACAACAGTTCTCTTAGCAACTGAGGTTATAACGGCACTGAAAAAAGTCACTTGTGACCATTTTTCACACTTACGACCGTTTAGCTCCCACAGTGATGTGATCAAAATTCAGACGCTCAGCAACTGACTCGTATTTATGACAGTTGCAACGTCCTGGGGGGGGGCACATGATCCCCTTTTGCAACCATGCTGTTAACTGAACTGTGGAGATTCACTTAGTGATCGTGGCAAGAAAAGTGGTAAAATGGGGCAAAACTCATGGAGCAACGGTCTCGCTTAGCAGCGGAAATATTGGGCTCCGTTGTAGTTGCAAGCCGAGGATCTGTTTTTTTTTTTAACCTTTCTGGTTTTTTTTTAACCTTCTCCCTTTCTGTCTTTAACCATCTTCCTGTACCGACATTTTTAACCTTTCTGCTTTTTTTTAACCTTCTGTCTTTCTGCCTTTAACAATCAATGGGAATTTTTAAGAAGAGACCGGACAAGAATCTGTCTGAAATGGTGTAAGGTTTCTGCTTTGAGCAGGGAGGTGGATTAGAAGACCTCTAAGGTCCCATTCAACTCTGTTATGTATATGTTGTTGTTTTTTTTAACCTTCCTGCCTTTTTTAACCTGCCTTTCTAAAGGAGCTTATTATAGTGGCCTATAGAAGGAACAGATCAGACCTCCAGCCCTTGCTTATCAAGGAAGACTGAGTGGAGCAAGTGGCCAGTTTTAAGTTTCTGGGTGTTAGCATAAAAGAAGACCTGAACTGTGGTGCCCACATTGCAGCCCTGGTCAAAAGGGCCCAGCAGAGATTATACTACCTGAGACTTCTCAGGAAACA